>JAWDEX010000013.1:914104-936928 GCA_035221805.1 Trichilia hirta | reverse complement strand
AAGAAAAGTATTAGCTTCGGGGAGATAATCAATTGAGTTAAACTTTTATCATGAAATATTTATTTTTACATGATATGGAATAGTGTTTAGAGTGATGAAAATGTTTGAAAGAAAACTTCAACAAAAATAATAATAAACTACGACACCAAATTATGGCATCACTGAATTGGCTTTGACTAAAGCCGTGTTAAAAAAGGAACGGACCGTGGCCCCCCAAAATTTGAAAAATTCTCTTAACCCCACAAAAAATTTGAAAAATCTCATTTTAACATCAAAAATCAAAAGTGAGGATTCGTCACTGCCGACATCGACAAGCGGTAGCATCATTCTGTTAAACTGATGTCAAGTGTACAGTTCGTCGGACAAGAAAACAACGACTTTTAAAGTTCTGACGTTGTGGTTTTCGAATGCAATTATCAATTATCAATTATCTGCAGCTTTCTATATAATGAGATTTCCTGGGTTCTTTTTTGTTTAGTTTTCTCCTTCAATTGTACTATGGGTTGGTTGGTTCTTAATTTTTATGGTATTTTTGTATGTGATTCTCGATTTTGGTTCCTGTGTGAGTGTTGCAGAGCCTGAAAGTTTTTCACTTGTCAAACTTACGAGCAATTATGCAATAAATGGTGGGTTCAAATGAAAACGCTTTTACAAAAGGCAGCTGAAAAAGCTTGTTGTAAAAGGATTTGGAAGTGCCTTACGAAAATGAAAAGCACTTGCATCAAGGCTTTCTTAAAGAAAAAAGAAGAAACTTATCAAGTGAATTTTGTGCAACAATTTCAATTTTTGGGTGCACTATAACTTCAATTTTGATTATATACGAAAGAGAACCATTGAATTTTCTTGGATTATCAAGTAACTGATTGTTTGTTTTCTGTAGGTTAATTCAACCAACGAGATGATGCATTCTGCTGGTGGTACTGCCGTTGGTACTCTTTCGCTAATCCGTAATTTGATTTGTTACCGTAAATCTGTTCAAATGAAGTTTTAACAACCTTTAGATGCAATTTGTTAGCCATACACGAGGCAGCAGGACCGGAACTTCTAAAGGATATTTATAATGTCCCTGCAGTCACAACCTGGAGTCCGTTGCCCAACAGGAGAAGCAAGAATTACTCCGTAAGCTATTCCAGCTTAACTTCTGTTACACTGTTTTTCTTCTTTCAATATCATGCAATAATCAGGGACTAAAATGTTGAAAATATGCAGAGGTTTTAAATTGCCTGTATCTTATATAATTCACACTGTTGGCCCAGTGTTCAACTTTCATTGGAAACCTGAAGACATCTTGAGGAGTGCATACAAGTATATTTATTTGTTTTGTTTAAAGCCTAGTTTAATTTGGAATTCTTTAATTGATCTCCTTTTCGCTTAAATAAGTTACAGGAACAGTTTGATTGTTGCCAAAACAAATAACATTCAATATGTTGCTTTCCCTGCCATATACGCGTGTTTTGTCCCAGCAAGGGAATAATTTTCAATATTTTACATAGGAATATGTGGTCTATTTATAAGCAGTACCAACAAAATAGACAAATTGAAGATCTTTGTTGTTCTGGTAAATTCTGTTTAATCTAACAGAATAGTGTTGTTAATAAATAAAAATATTTACTTATGTATACCTTTGTCTGTCCAACTCCATTGCCAGTTGTAAAACCACATTTTTCCCAAAACCATAACCTCTTGTCCGGCCAAATTCACTCCCACGACTACTGAAATGAACATCGATGCCTACTAGGATTCACCACCATCTTCGTCAAAAAAAAAAACATTTCCTTCTTTATTGTATGGCCATATCTTGTTTACATTGATCCATAACAATCTGCTCCACCTCCTCCTCCACTACCTGAACTAGTTTAACCCAGACATTTTTGTAATATTGTTCATTTTTTGGTGAACTTGAGAGTCGAAGGTGCTTTATCAGATTTATAACTATTTTCTGAACCTTATAATGCAAAACAGAGAATGATTGATTTGTTTGTTTCTCAAATTTCTGGGTTGGTCCTTAGTGCGTCGGTAAGTGAACTTGGTTACCCACAAGCCACAACAATACAAATACTCGTGAAACCACACAGGCAAAGTCACATATTGAATTGAAAATCAATGGCTGATTTCTTGAGTCATTGTGGGCGGAACACATTGCTAATGGGATGATTGGTCAGGTTAGGATTCATAATATCGGCTTGCTCCATTGAGGCCAATTGATTTGTAAATTCAAGGTTGCCTGTGGAGGTTTTGGTCCATTGAAGAGTTACGAACAAATTATGCATGACTCACTAATTAAAACTGAAATTTCTAGGCATCCTGGACTGCATTGAAGCTGTAAATGCTCCATTTAACGATGAGTTTATTGCAGAAATTCTTTTGTATTTGTGTATCTGGATGAGTCATCAAATTATTGGCCTCTCACAGGCATACTTTATAAGTATTAGATGAGAATTTAATCTATCCTAAATTTGTAACCCATTTTTCGCAGCATTTTAAGTTTATGCAGTTTACTGATAACTTAAGCTATGCATTTGAATTTCTGTGTTTGGTGTATGTAAAAGGTGGCTAATAATTTTTTTTTTTTTTTCCTTTTCTCTTTTGAATAATTTATCAGTTATCCCCTTGAGGAAGCCGCCACAATAGCTATATCGACGGTGAAAGAATTTGTGAACGATTTTAAAGAGGTATAGCATACTAATACTTTGTTTAGTGATATGGCAGTGGGGATTGCTAATAAGCCTAGCAGTGGCCTGCAAGCCTGAATCTTTAAATAAAAAAGAGATGCTGGCCCAACTCAATTTAAAAAATATACCCAAATTCTATTTTTGAATATAATCTAACAAACCCTGGAAGTTTTAGAGAACCAATTAAAAGAACACTAGAGTTGCCTTTTCAACTCAACCCTTAAAAATCTTATCTTCCCAACTTCTTCTAATTATTATCAATTCTCCCTTCTATAATTCATGAGTTCAATTACAAACATGCAAGACCGACAAAACTCAATCTTTTGAAAATCTTTGTCAAAAAGAGAATAATATCAAAATTTTCCAATGGTTTTCCTGGAAAGTGCAAGCATTTGAGGAGAAGAAATATCATAGATTTCATACAGTGATCCAGAGCAAGTTGCAAAAAGGCAGCAAACCACTCATCTTCCTCCTGAAGCTAGAAAGGAGGTCACTGAAAGCCATTCAGAGGGTCTCCCTGTGCATATGCAAGGCAATATATAGCGTGGTTTTTCATGACTTGCTCCCTAGCTTTTGGAGGAACAGGAGTGGTCTGCTGTCTTTTTGCAACTTGCTCATGCTCATGTATGAAATCTATTATATTTCTTCTCCTCAAATGTTTTCCATTTCTAGGAAAATTGCTGGAAATTTTGTGATATTGTTTCCTTTTTTGATAAAGATTTTTGAAAGATGGGGTTTTGTTTGGAAGGTTTGTGATTGAACCGAAAGATGGGGTTTTGTCTCTTTTGAATGGTTTGTAATTGAATCAGTGAATTGAAGAAGGGTGAACTGATTGTCATTTGACGAAGTTGGGAAGGAAGAATGTTATGGGTTGAGTTTAGATGACAGCTCCAGGATTCTTTCCATTGGTTCTCTGAAATTTCCAAGGTGGGTTAGACTTATAAATACAATTTGGAACCTTTTTAAATTGGGTTGGGTTAGCATCTTTTTTGTTTTTTTGTTAAAATCCAGGCTTGCAGGTTGCCGGGGTTTCCAATACAGAGATATTTTAATGCTTGGCACAGCATCTTCATAAACTACAGCCTGGGGCTGGGCATTTTTGCCACCAGTATGCTTCACACCAGACTCTGTCCTATACTTGTGCTTTTCCTGCAAATTAACTGTGCTGTCCTTTGAAAAAAAAAAATATCTGAATAGAACTAGCAATGATGTCAGTTCGTATTTGCACTTTGCAGGTGCACTTTGTACTATTTACAGAAGACATCTATAATGTTTGGTTGAACAAGGCAAAGGAATTGCTCCAAGCATAATGTAAGTTGGCAGCTAGACTATCCATTTTTTCATCTTTGGGGATGTATAAGTCTGAGATCTAATATAGTCGACAGTGATAATGCTCACAATTGTGATACTGTTTTGTGGCTTTCTTTAAATCAAGAGATTGATGTCAGTGTCAAATATCATATGGCCTTGTCATATAGAATTAATCAGCCATTAAATCGTAAAACTTCTGTTGTAACAGTATCTAATAATATAAACTTGATGTGATATGATATCATCTCCAAACTACAGCCACACTCTTTATTTTGCTGGATCATGAACCAATAAACACGTGTTTAAACATTCAGTAGTATGCATGATTAACCATAGATCTTTCTTTATTTTTTGGTTTTAAAAGAGAGCTGATTGAAGATGGTCAAAGAGAGATTAAGTGTGGTCACTGTGTCAGCATTTCAATTGCCTAGAATCAGAAGGTAAACATCTTTGTCAGCATCAACTTCCACAAGCAGCTATTTTCCTGTGTGTTCCTGGTCCTGGGTCTCTCTCTGAAGGTTTCCCATAGTCTCTCACACATTTTTACAAAGATCCTCAAAGCAGGTAAGCATTGTCAAATAAAATGACATCTGAACACCAGTAACTGGCATACAAACCTGGAAAAAATTGCGAGCAGATATGCCTGAAATACAATTATACAAATTTACATAATGTAATCTCATTTTGCTCTTTTGTTTTGCTACTAAATTATTTTTTTTGGAAAAAGCTATTAATTGAATCATGCAATAATCTTCAATTGTTTATATCTAGAAATGAAGTTTGTGAGAGAACAAGCTGAGAAATAGTGAGTGTACACATTGTTGTTTAACATTTGCTGAAACACTGATTGTTAGATTCAGTTGATTTCCTATACCACAGTTAAGCAAAGCCTTCTAAGACACCAATTAAAAAGTCTAGTAACCTTACTAAATGCAAATATTAGCATTCATACCTCAATATTTTGCAATTGATCATGCTGATTGACTTGGCGATTAGTTTGTGCTGTTTGGGAGGGAAGACTAGTCCTTGTGCGTAACTGCTCACTCGTCTGGTTAACATCATCTACAACAATCTCGATTTGCTTTAGGTTATGAGGTGTACTTAGCTCAGAACCAGCATCCTGAGGAAAGATTTTTACTGGAAAGGTTCCGGGTAGTGTAAGATATTGTTTGGTGTGTGATGAAACAGGAGCAACCTTCCCATCCTTTTTGTAAGCAAATACAACTACTATTATAGCAAACACAATCGGGAGAATTGATGCATTAAAATCCCTTTTGTCACCCAAAATTGGCAGAATAAAGTGAATGAAAGTAGAAAACAACTGGACTATTGAGAAGGCAACATCCATTATTCCAAGGTGCCTCTCAGCTTGTAATCTAGCTGCTGCAGGTTTTCTTCTTTCATGGATAAAATTTTAAATGGTTATACCAAAACCAAATGTTGATAGGAGAAACCCAGCAAGAAGAAAATTCCACTTCCTTTTCCCAAATTGATGCAATGCAAATGAAGTTACTTCCAACACAAGCAAGAGCACAGCAATGCAAACCCGCCTTTTCCTCAAATAACCCAATTCTCTATCAGCAAAGAACCAAGTTATGTTAAATGTATAAAGAAGAGAGGTAAAAAAATAAAAAAAATTTAAATTTCTTCAATTGTGAGAAGAATTTTTAATATTAAAAAGCTATTTCAGTGAGTTAAATTAAAGTGTAAAAAGTAATTAACCTAAATGAAATTGAATTGCAGTTTTGGAAACCAGGTGGGCAGTCTCCAATCCTTTCTGCGATGGAAAAATGCAGATATATTAAAATCATGACTACACCTATTTTCATTTTCTACAAGGCAAGAAAGAAGAATTTTGTTGTTTTAAAATTTTTAAATAAAAAATTAAAAACTAGTACGTGCTGCTTTTCACTATTTAAAAAAAAATGTTTTCGAAATTAATTACAATTGATTTTTTTTTCCTTCAAACTACTATTTTCATCATGTTCACAAAGAACATTGAATATATCTTTTCATTATTTAAATTAATTTTAACAAAAATCATCTTCAACAAGTCGTGTATATATAAAAATATTAATTTAAATAAGTTAGGATGAAAAATATTTTACTTTTTCACTTTTTGTTCAATACCATAATTTTGACATCTTATATCATTCAATTTTATTAATAGTATCTTATTGCTCTGTTCAAAGTATATAACCCTTGTCTAAGCACTGTAAATTAGACCATGTGTTGAATTTAAATGTGAGTGTATAAAATAAAAATATTTCACATTAGAAAGTTAAAAGGTAAAGAAATAATTATGCAAGTGGAATAGATCATAGACCCACTACTTTAAGGTTTTAGGTTATAAGTGGTGTTCAAAATTATGAATTTAATTACTCATTTGACTTTTGTGTATTCTCTCCTAATTTTGGACATGCTTTCCGAATCCTAGCAAGTGATATTAGAGCCAATGATTCAAAAAAGACATGAGTATGGAGACGGTGATGTATTATCGTAATTGCTGCCTCCATAAAAGATGATGAAGAGCCATGGATTCCTAAGTAATCCAAAAAGAATGACCCAAAGAGAGTAGGTTAGTTTAAAGTGGAGTGATAAGGCATGACTTTTAAAGAAAAAAAAGTACATTTGTCCCTTACGTGACTCTAGGCTGAGCATTGGCAAGTGTGTATTCTAGGATAAACAGCTAGATTTGGTAGGAGTGTAGGGTCTTGGTAACATTGTAATACTCTAATATAAAATAACTTTCGTTTAAGGGAGAGTAAAATAAAGTAAGGTTCAAGTTTAATGTAAAGAAAGTTACACGAGAAGATTGCTGAATTCAAGTGTGAATGTGTGGAATAAAAATATTTTATATTAAAAAGATAAAAAGTAAATGAGTAATATAAGTAGAATAGATTTATAGACTTAATACTTTAAGATTTTGGATTATAAATAATGTTTAAACTCATAAATATATTTACTCATTTTACTTTTGTGTGTTTTTTTCTTATTTTGAGTTTACTCCCGATCTTCTAATTTTGGGTTTATTCCCCGGATCTTAACACCCTGCTGCGCTTGCAGTGAGGTGAACACCATATTGGAAGATATGGAAACAGGAATGTCACAAAATGGAAATGGAAGAGGACCGGACAAAGATATCTTGCATTTTAATATCAAAATTGATGACAAAATTATGCAATGAGGCTGCGTTGAGTTCTCAAACGGCTGCAACATTACCGCCTGCAGGTAATTCTAACTTTCCTTTATCTTTTGAGTTAGTTTTAATTTGTAAGCTATCTAAGAAGAGAGCAGAAAATTTTGGAAGTGACTTGTATTAAAGAAGAGAAACAATTGCTCCGCATTGTTTTACTGATGCATATGGAAGAGAGGAAGACAGTTTGATGCAAAAGAATGTTGCCAGCCGAATTATTAAGACATCAATGCATAGAAAGAGTACTTCGATAAATCTGTACTGCTTTCTTCGAATACTTGTTGTGTATACATCCTGGTTATTAGGATATAATGTTACATATTTTCTGGGCTTGCCCATATTGTCTTGGTCAAATTCATTTTCTCAGTATTGCCCTTACATTTTTTTCTTTATTTTGTCGCGGAAGTGTGGACCTATTTCATACTAAGCAAGTCCTACTTGAATGATGACAGACACTGATGAGCTATATTTAGAAGTTAGAACTCCCTTCAATATTTTGCTTAAGCTCACTTGCAAAGACTTTTCTCACATCATATGCAGTGGTTTTTGATTGATTAACCTCTTTCTATTGTGCATGTAATCAAGTTAAGAATTCTTTGTTGCCTGTGCTGAATATCATCAATTATCCATGAAGGCTACCCAATTGTGATAATGCTCAAGGTTTCGAGCAGGAAGCTCTTGCTACTCTTGTTTTCCAATGTCTTGACTGTATTGTCATCGTTAATCTTATACCCTTCTGACAGCAATTTTAGACTCGTCTGCTTGTTTTCTGTACTCGTTCTAGTTGGCTAGTAAAATATAGGATATATAGGGAGATGAGGTAGGATGATCACTGGACAAAGCTGAGAAGGAGGTGTGACTCTTAAGGAAACCACAACCAATGTGTGTCAATGCAGTAAATAAAATTGTGTTATAGATTTTGAACCTTGTATTGGTGCTTTTATTGGAATCTTTCTTTGCTATATCTTCGGCATTTGGATTCCTACTCAAACTTTCCGTTGATGTTGATGTGATTCAGGTAATTCTTTGCTTTTTTTGCTTCTGACGGTACAGGTTCTTGCTGCATTATCTAATTTATAAAATTTGATTTCTGTTTTATATATTGTACTTGATATTTGTGTTGCATATGCAGTTTGAAGCACACCCAGAATCAGAACTTAAAGAAAAGAAGTGGATGGGGTAGAATATGGTCTAAACGAAGGAAAGGTATTATCCTTTCTGTGATTTTTTGACTTTGGTATCTTCTGTCTTCGTGTCCACGGTATAATATCTTTCCGTGGCAGCAGTAGAGCAAAATATTGTAATTAGGACTTTCACAGAAAGTTGTACGTTGTCATAAAAGATCAATTTGATAATGGTGAGCAAAATGGGTATAATCATCTCTCATTGCAAAAAGATTAAAAGTTTGAGCAGATGAATTATTTGAAACCAGATCATTGAAGGACTTGGAATTTCAGTATCAAGTGGAAAAGAAGAATGTGGTGATGTAACACGATACCTGGTTTCGCCGATGCTGGTTCCGAGACAGGTATGTTGAGCACAATCGCTCGTGCTAGTTGGGAAATCAGCTTTTCTGGGGACAGCAGAGAAAGGACCACAAGGATGATGGCATTCCGTATTAATTGGAGAGACAATTCCCTTATGCTCATTTCCAATGTTAGTCAACAGGTAATAGAAGCAAAAAAGCAATTTCCACCATTGACATTTTGTGCTTTTTGGGTGGCAGGTGCAGAAACGTGGTCAACACAGCAACTGATGTGAGTGCTAAAACTTGCATGTTATGCTTGATTCATATCTCTTGATGCTATAGGCCCGCTATCGTAACGGGCAAGCCCACTTTTCACTTCCTGAGTCTGAAGGTTCCTTCCCCCCATCTCGCATATACGTCCCATGATCTAATTCAATCATAGTCAAGCATTTCCGCACTACCCACCTCTCATTCACCGCCTATAGCTGCATGTTACCAGCAATTCTCAATTTTTCCCAAATTCCAATTGGTTAGGGAAATTTCTTTTACAAACTTGAATGAAATTATAGAAAATCAGGCGTCTTCTACCTTGAAGATGGAAGGATTTATTTTTCCCTCTTAACTTTCTGTACTCTTTAATTTGGCTTTGTATATGAGATTAAAATGATTCTTTGGAAGCCACAAATTAAAATTAAAATAAAAAATACTTTAATAAATAAGAATCTAAAATATTTCAAATCTCAACTACATATTAATAATATATTAAAGTTAGTGGGCACGGGGCCGCGGGATATACAATTTTGTAAAATTCAGGGCAACCAAATTTCAAAGAAGAATCAAATCATGCCATATTGCCATTGTTGTCCTATAGAAAACAAATAATATGCCTAACTTTGACGTCAAACTTTGCAAGTCACGCGCAAATATTTATTTATGTACACTTTATTTTAACAAACCGTGTGATTTGCTCATATGTGGCTTCAAGAATTAAGGTATAGAATACAATATTCACTTCTCAGAGTCTTTTAATTTGTATATAAGTTCACAGATTTTTCCATTTTTATCGAATAGATCCTTAATCTTGATCCCTATTGCCCAGTAACCATTATCAAAATTAAGTAAATTTATTTTTGGCATTAACTTACATATTCTTACTTTTAATGGTCAAATTCAATAAAAAAATAAGGATAAATTGATTAGTTCAATAAGGTTTATGGATTTATTTAACATACATTAGTTATTGTGTCTTTATTTGTAAATACGTAAAATCTTAGGGATCTTAATGTTATTACTTCATTAAGATTATTTATGTACTTCTAGAGTTTATTGTCCCTTTTGACCCACTGTTACCAATTAATTAAAATTTCATCTCATATCTAGAGATCACATAAATTATTTTATAATATAATTAACTAATCAAATTTATAAATATTGTCATAAGCAATTTTGGTTTCCTTCTTTTTTCTTTTGTTATTGCAAACAAAACCACTGTCTAATAAAATATTTTAAAATAAAGCTTAATTTTAACATAAAGTATAATTTATGATTTGTGGTAACTATGATTTTATTTTTAACTCAATATCAACTTATTGATAAATCCTAAATAAATATGTATATTATAAATATAAATGAAAATTAATTATTATTAACCTTTATATAAATTGATTTAATAATATTATATTATTACATTTATTTTATTTTATTTTTTTTTTTAAAAAAATTATAAAATATATGATAATAATAATAATATAATATTATTACATTAATTTATATATCAATTTCTATGCCTAACAATTCATATACTATATAATATATATACATCTCTAAATTTAATATTCTCTTCTATATATATTCGTGTTAGCGTGCTCTTTTACATATTTTCTGACCTCAGACGACCCATCAATCACTTCAGACCTTTGAACCCACCTTCAAAACCTCCATTGTCTTTGCATCTCTCTCTCTCTCTCTCTCTCTCCATATTCCTTCCATTTCTTTGCCCATACGCTATCCCTCGCGAAAATCCTGTCCATTTTTGCCTACCTCTTAGCCCCAAAGAAAATTGAAGAAAACGTTAAAAGCAAAAAAAAGAAATGAATGGTTATTGCAAGATGAAAATCATTGGTACTACCAAATCAAGATCCGTGGATTTTTCATCAGATCTTTTATCTTCATTTTTTTCTGAAACCCCAAATCCTGAAACCAAAATTTCAGAAACTAGCCACCCCCATCAGCAGCAGGAGATCAAAAACAATACTGTAAACAGCAACAACAACAACAAAATCACCATCAGCAACACACAAGATTCATTTTTATTTTCAGGGCAAGATGAAGAAGAATATTATCATCAAGAATGTGACAACAACAATATTGGAGAGAAATTGGGTGGCCATATAAAGTTGACCCGAAACAGTTCAATTTCTTCTTCAGCTTCTGCACTTCAGTCTGCAGTCAAAAGAGCTTTCTCCATGAGAAGATCCTCTTCTCTTTCTGAAAGATACTGCAGGATCCATGACCAGTCTGTAACTTTGGCTTCACCCATTGATGATGAAGATTGTGAAGTTTTTGAAATGGGAAGAACAAGATCTGTGAAGATTCTGAAGAAGAAGAACAATAGCAAAAACAAGATCCTTAAAGCCTGTAAGAACATTTTTGGACTCTAGTTTTCTTTCTTCTGCACGATCTCAAGTTATTGAAACTCTCTGCAATTTATTTTCCTCGTAATTTTCAATCCCATTTCCGGGTGTTATGTAGTGACGATCATTAAAATCTATCAAATATAAAGTTAACTTTGAATGTTTTGAAAGTAATTAGGACATGAATGGAGTATATTAAATCGGATTTATTTATTATTAATTTCGTTCTTTTGTGGCATAAAAGTCAGTTGAGCTATTCAGGTTCCTGTTTTTATTCTTCATTTCCTTTGTCTGGTGCTGTATATTCATGCAGCCCTCTTTCATCATTGAATTCTCATTAAGGGTGAAAGTAAATTTTACGTACTTTCACTTCTGATAAAAAAAAAAAAAAAAAAAAAAAAGAAGAAGGTTAAGTTAATTTTTGAAAAATTTATTAAATTATTTTTTAATCAAGTGAAAGAATATATATTAAATAATAACTTACAAAATATAATATATTCTATTTTAGATCTTAATTACTCCCATGTAATTATATTGAACATATGAACTTTTTTTTTCCCATTATCTTAAATATCCGCCATGTGGAAGAGATAAGGTTACAGAAGTTCTCTATCATCTCCACCCTAATTAGATTTCTAATATTCTGGACAAAAAAAATAAAAAAGAAAATTGTGCATTAATTAATTTTTATCTTCTTCTATGCATATATGTTAGTGAATAGTCCAAAGCATGAAACCATCAATCCTTCTGTATCTTTTGGTAGGCATAAAGGCCATCAACATTGGATTCTTTTGCTGGTAACCCAATTTTTGGCAGAGCATAGAATCATCACCATCAAAACACATGGTTTAGTCAATTCTATATATCAATTTTTATTCGTTAATTTTTATAATTTAATGATAAATACGATTGCTGAGTTATTAATATTAAATACAGTTTTTTTAATTTAAGTCTCAAGCATTAAATTAAATGTAATTTTAAATGTTTAAAAATTTATATTTTAATTTAAGTAATAAAATTTAAGTTATAGCATCCTCACCCATTAATAAAATATTCTTCATGATTATAATCATAAAAAAATTTATTATTTTGTCTTCTTTTACTACTTCTTTTAAGCACAAAAAGAAAAAAAAAATTATGTTTAAGTTTTATCGGAATGAAATAAAAGATTTATTTGCATAAAGAATATCATAAATATTATGAACATATAATATTATTATAGTTTTTAAGTTGTTTATTGTTCATTTAATTATCACACAATAAATTTATGAAGAGTAAAAAATTAAGGAAATAATATGATAATTGCATACTGTTTTGAAATTTAGAATGCAATCTATATATATATATGAAAATCCAAGAAAATAATTAAAAATTTTAAAATAAGCTTCTTGCTTCTTTAGGATTTTAAGTTGTTTTTGGATAATTTAGCATATAGCTAATATTGTATTGAACCCAATTCCTATATCAACATCGATCTCTCAAGTCTAAGGCCTTATATTAAGAAAAGATCTTGTACCTATCCTGGAAAATTTTTGTTGGCAAGGGTATAATAAAAAATTGAAATAAAAAAAATTACAAAAATTCGTATTTTAATAATTAATGTGATACTAATTTAATTGATGACTACTATATTATAAATAGTTATGTTAATTTTTCAGACTATCATTAATAATGTATAAAGTGCATATTAATTGACAAATAAATTTTATAACTCAACTTGATATGTGTAACATTATTAACAAATATATTTTTAAATTGTTTTTTTAAGACATATGATGAAAAATCCAAAATAATAATATTAAGTTAATGTCATTAGACAAATAATTTTAAACATTTAAGTTGATGTATAATATACTCTACTCTCTTGGGCACTTTATCAAATTCTTGATGAAATTATATGACTCATATAATTCCATCAAGAATTTGATAAAGGATTGGATCGTATTATTAAGAGGCATAATGCAAAATCTTTATACAAATTAAAACACTTAAAAAATAAATGATGAAAAATCATAAGAGAAACAGGTAAGAATATAAAACTGCTACCTAATATTCATTTATAGATTAAGGTAAAGGTGGGCAGATCTAATTTAATCAAAACCAACAATTAGACTTGTTCTAAAATTTTGGATTGATTTTTGGGTTGAACTAAATTCAAACCGATATATTTGGATTAATTTAAAATTTAAATCAAAACCTATCTAAATAGGCAATTACCACTCTTTTAGCTAGATCTAATCCAAACTTATCCCTAAAATCTTTTAATTGCCTTTTGGATTGAAATAAAAATAAACTGACATATTTGAATTGGTTTAAAATTTCAACTTAAATTGATTGAAATCAATAATACCCATTTGAATCATTTAAAATTTAAACTCAAATTAATTCAATTCAATAATGCCCACAGATAAGTGCTAATGGATGTATTTGATATATATATTTTTTTAAAGTGCTTATCAAAATTAAATTATTTTTTGTAGTTATTTAAATGTAACACATTCATGAGATGTTTCTAAGAAATTAACATCTAGTTGCTTAAGTGTATAACACTTTATACAATAAAAATTTTAAAAATTATTAAAACAAGAAGTATTAAATAATATAAATGTTAATTAAATTAATACTTTTTTTTTTGTACCATTAAATGCACACCTTTATTTAATGTTTTATTCTTCATATTATTCCATTACTGAATGATATACTTGTTGGCCCAAATCAATTTGCACCTACCCAAACTAAATAGAAAGGCCCAAACAAAGCCTTGTAGCTACGATGTGTCTTGGACTAATATAATCATTATTATGCCTTTTTATGCTTGCTGTGCTACTCCCTTGGGCTTTTTTCTTTTTTTCTTTTATAAAATAGATAATATAATTTATAGTAAATTTATTATAACTTGAATATCATTATCATTTTTTGAATACGACATCAAGAACGAAAGGATTGGACCTACAAGACAGAACGTCTGCCAATTCTAATATTCATTGTATCATGAAAGTAGTTTTCCTCAAAAAACTGCTTTTGATGCAAGATGCACTTTCTGAAAAAGCATTTCCATTAAAACTCATCCTAAAGTTAGATGGCAAAATGTAGATCAGTTCATATTATTTTAGTTGGCAGATCTCACTACCTTCTTCTACGTTATATCAATTTAGTCTCTTATATATTTTGTTTTTAATTTTCGTTTTATTGTTTTCACATGCTTTTGATCAATTAATAATTCATTTATTGTGGAAGACGCTGTAGAACAAAGGTGTAAAATACGTTTAAAACGAAAAAATAATGGACTTACGCAATATGAGATTTCAAACAAATTTGTGCAAGGTTCATGTTTCAGGCACAAAAATTTAATTAGTAATGTTAAATATATAAATTTTTATTCAAAATCTGATGTATATATTGATATATTATGATATTATTGATTAATGAAAATATAAAATCAATGCAATAATTAAAATAAATGATGCTGATTACGCGACAACCAATCTATAACTTTTAATTCTTTATATAAAAGAGCTTCATATGCTATGTAAAGAGAGTTTAATGGATCATAATGGAAAATGAAAAAATAGATGAATATGCTAATTAAAATAAATTTATATGCAGGTTTAACATGTATAAATTATGATTTTTTGAAGTTGAGCTGGGCAATTTATAATAGTATAAATAAATTAGTTTCTTTGCCCCCCACCTGTCGAGTTGCAATGTGACCTAGGATTTAAATGTATGAAAATAAAGAAAAAAGGTCATTTAAACTACCATTTTTAGTGCTAAAGAATGCTAAATCACTTGCTCGATTCTAGAGCATTTTAGAGAACAACTTCAAGGGCAATGATGTTTACTGTTACAACGACGGCTAAAGTCGTTAGATTCATGGCGGTGCAAATTATTCAACAGAAAGGAGTTAGATAAAGCCAGTGATCATTTTAATGTGAACAGGATACTTGGTCAGGACGGAATATTATAGGTAGATGGAACCATCGTTGCAGCAAAGAAGTCCAAAGTTGTTGATCGTGACAGAAAGTTGAAGAATTCATTAATGAGGCTTTCATTCTCTCTCAAATTAACCATAGAGACGTGGCTCAGCTTTTAGGGTGTTGCATGAGGTTCCGTTATTGGTTTGTGAATACGTCGCTAATGGAAATCTTTTCCACTATCTCTCTCCCTCAAAAAAAAGAAAATTAATTAAAACTTTTCTTTTTCAGTCCCTAAAACTTTGTGTTAATATCATTAATTATTATATTAAATACAAAAAAATATTATAAATAATAAATATAATAATTTTAATAAGTTCTCTAAAGCAAAATCCTTCGTAAAAAAAAAATATTTTTCAAAACCTTATTTACACTAAATATGCCTAATATCATGGGTCTATCCTATCATTCCATATTATTTAAAAAAAAAAAAATTAAAAACTTCATGGCGGGTATTATCAATTTTCACCCACTAAAGAATAAAAAATCATTGATTGAGTTCCTGCCCAAGCTCGTAATTGTAGGGAAGAGTTCTTACGGAAAGTTGCTTTTGTGTCGCGTAGTGAATGACCGTTTTCTCAGGGTTGCGTGTTTGAAAAGTGCAGGAAAGTAAGAGTATGAAAGAAAATTAGTTTTCCTAATATGATTATGTTTGGTGGGTTAGAAAATTGGGAGTTCTTATAATGTTTAAAAGAAACAAAATTTTTTATATAAATCAATTTAATAATTAATGTAAACTTTTATAATATTGTTATAGTAATTAACTTGGTATAATTGCATTATTTTTACTTTGATAAACTTTCTTTCAATTTTGTGAAAATATAGGACCTGCGCACTAATACAATTTATCATATTAATTTATATGTTTAAGTTTGTATACAAATTTAAATATCTAATACTACTTATTTTACATATAAATATTTTAAGAGATAAGATCCATTAAAGAGCCTTATCTCCTTATAAGCTTTAGGTTTATTAAATTTCATATTATAAATTTTTTTACTGCCTTTATTACCACTTGTTGCATATCATCATCATCATCATCACAATAATAATCATAATTATTATTATTATTATTGAGAGTTAATGAAATAAGGTAAGACTTTAGTGTCTTTATTAGAAGCTAATTTCAAGAAATAATTAACGAGGTCAATTTTGATACAAGAAAGTAGTAGGAATGTCTGCAAAATATTTAATTCCAAATTCAAAAGTTGTTGGCCTTTCTTTCAAGAAGGCCGCCTGTAAAACACAGAAAAAATGAAGAAATGGAGAAAATGTGGGCTGCAATTAACTTGGTATAATTGCATTATTTTTGAGTAATTTATTCTTTTTTACTTTGTTAAACTTTCTTTCAATTTTGTGAAAATATAGAACGTTCGCACTAATACAATTTTGTCATATTAATTTATATGATTAAGTTCGTATAAAAGTTTAAATATCTAATACTACTAATTTTATATATAAATATTTTCAGATATAAGATCCATTAAAAAGGCTTATCTCCTTACAAATTTTTGGTTTATCAAATTTTATATAATAAACTCTTTTACTCCTTTTATGGGCACTCGTTGCATATAATAATAATAATAATTTTTACTCCTTTTATGGGCACTTGTTGCATTTAATAATAATAATAATAATTATTATTATTATTATTATCGAGAGTCAATGACATAAAGTAAGAAAAAGGGTATTTATTAGGGGATCATTTCAAGAAAAAATTAATGAGGTCAATTTTGATACAAGAAAGTAGTGGGAATGTCCACAAAATTATTTAATTCCAAATTCAAAAGTTGTTGGGCTTTTCTTTCAAGAAGGTGGAGCGTAAAAAGCTACAGTGAAACACAATCATTCCTTTTTCGCTGTAAATTTGGATTTGGGCAGCTCAGGTTTTTGCTCGGTTAAACCTCTCCATATATCTTACAATAAACATATTGCAAAAGGTAATACTGACAGAGCGAAGAATGATTCTAAAGTTTCTGTTTCAGTTGCTTATATTGCTGCTGTCACGGTCAATAAAATCGATGGCAAGAGCACCAACATCATTATTTACAAAGCCAAATTGTCCAGCAACTTGAGGAAATAATGTTGCAATTCCATTTCCATTGGGAGTTGGAGCTAATTGTTATTTTGAAGAATGGTATGCTGTATATTGTAAATCGAATAAGCGATTACTAAACAGCCTCAACCTGGAGGTGCTTGAATTCTTGCTAGAAAAAAGCACGATACGGGTTAATCAACCAGTGATCAGTTCTTGTCAGAACGGCACCGCAGAAGTAAGTTCAATTATCCCGGAAATATTCCCTTTTTACTTCTCTTACGAATACAATTTCTTTTTCGGCGTCGGCTGCAACAACCATGCTTTAATGTCCTGTGCCGATGTTGAAAACTATACTCTTGGCGGTTGTTTCTCCAATTGTTATCCCCAAAAAAAGGAATACAGAAGATGATAAAAATTGCGGTAATGGCATCGAATGTTGCACGAGTAGATTACCTCCGGCTCTCAAAAGATTAAATATTTCTGTAGGCAGCATAAATAAGGAAACAAGAAGCAGAAGCCGGCAGCCAGCAGCCAGCAGCCGGACTGCAAATAAGCATTTTTGGTAGACTCTATTTGGTATGATGACAACTTTAATAGTTCAAAAGATGTTGAGAATCGGGTGCGAGTTCCTGTGGCATTTGATTGGAGGATATTTAATTCTTCTTATGACAAGTTATAAATAAATAAATCTTCAACATTTGATTGTAAAACTGATGTTAATGGACTTATGAGATATGATTGTAGCAAAGGCTACCGAGGAAATCCCTATTTGATTCAAGGATGTCAAGGTAAATTTTTTAATTAAAAATATTCTCGATTATTTAATATGTTTTCGGGTCTCTTTCTTCCAAGCAATTATAGTGGCTTGTTAATTCTATTGATTTTTTTTTTGTTTACTGACGACAGATGTTGATGAATGTGAGAGTGGAAAGCCAGACATTTGCTAGTCAGATACGGTTTGTAAGAATTCCATAGGGAGCTACGAATGCATTCCGATAAAAAAATCGAAGGCTTTCGTGATCGTTTTATGTATGACTTCTTACCCTTATTTTTAATACCTAAATAAAATCTTTAAGATTCGTCACTTGTTCTTAGAAAAGGCATGGTTTAAGAATTAATTTTTTGTAAATATCTTGATAATTTTACTAAACTTCATGCTGATTGCTGTTTATGGCTTTGTTTTCGGAGGATTTTGGCATTTATAAACGATTCTCAATTTCCAGTCTTGTATCAATTCCACAGAACATATACGCACATAATTTTAATAATCCATTGAATTGATATGTATCAATATATGTGATCATATGATTGTTGCAGATGTTGGCGCAGGCATTGGAGTTCTGTTGTTTGTCGTTGGAGCATGGCGGGTGAGCATCATCGTAATAAAAAGAACGAAGAAGAAAGAGGAGAATATCAAAAAGAATGGTGGTTTATTCTTACAACAGCAGTTGAATTCGTTTGAGGGCAGTGTTGATAGATGCAAAATATTCAATTCCAATGAATTAGACAAAGCCACGGACCATTTCAATGTCAATAGAATTCTTGGTCAAGGAGGCCAAGGTACTGTTTACAAAGGAATGTTAGCAGATGGAAGAATCATTGCAGTAAAGAAATCTCAGGTTTTAAATGAAGGAAAGCTTCAAGAATTTATCAATGAGGTAGTAATTCTTTCACAAATTAACCATAGAAATGTGGTCAAGCTTTTGGGAAGTTGTTTGGAGACTGATGTTCCTTTGTTAGTATACGAGTTCATTCCCAGCGGAACCCTTTTCCAATAGCTTCATGATGAAAACGGAGAACTTCCGTTCACTTGGGATATTCGTTTACAGATTGCCACAGAAGTTGCAGAAGCACTTTCTTATTTGCAGTCAGGAGCTTACTCTCCAATTTATCATCGAGATGTAAAGTCGAGAAATATATTGTTAGATGAAAAATACACGGCAAAAATAGCTGATTTTGGAACATCAAGATCAATTTCCATCGACCAAACTCATGTCAGCACAAATGTAAAAGGGACATTCGGGTACTTGGATCCAGAGAACTTTCAATCGAGTCAATTCAGAGATAAAAATGATGTCGATAGTTTTGGAGTTGTCCTTGTGGAGCTATTAACTGGACAGAAACCTGTATCCTCGACATACGCAGAAGAGGGTAAAAATTTGGCTACATATTTCATAGTTTTGATGGAGGAGAACCGTTTATACGATGTTCTTGATGATCAAGTTAGAAAATTAGAAAATGAAGAAGAGATCACGGAAGTTGCTGACATCGCAAAACGCTACTTATATCCACATGGGACGAAGAGACCTACAATGAAAGAAGTGGCAATGGAATTGGAGAGAGTTAGAGTACGAGCTTTAGAAAAGGGAAATAATGTCGAAAAATATTGTGAAGAAGTTGAGAATTTGAGAACGGAAGTAATTAATTTTTAGGATACCATTTCTGCATCAACAGGTTCTACTTTTGAAGACATTTCTCTTTCTGAGGAATCGTGGGATTAGCCATGGGACTCTTTGGGTAGCAATGAGCTCGGGCGATGGGAAGAGAGTCTTCAATTGTCGCTCAAAATTTTCATTTCCCATGCCGTCAATAGTTTTTCGGATTTTCAATTGATAAATTGTTTTAGTGAAAAAATGTAGTCTAATATGTTTGGTTACCCAGAAAATGAAAGGAAATTTTCAAAGAACAAAATGAGAAGAAAAGACAATACCAATGAAAAAACAACAGATTTTAACTTTTCTTGATTCTCTTATATTTAGAAAATTGATTATTGTATTCTTTTAAGAAAGAATGAATTTACCGCACGATTTTATGAATCATATAAGTTTTTTTAATTAGTTGACCTTATTTTATTAAAATTAAAATTAACTCTCATTTACTTCTTAAAAATGTCATTTGACGGTAAAATAGTTTTTTAATCTATTTTATTGGATTTAACGACTAGATAATAGGGATCAAAGTAAAATAAATATTGAAATACTAGAAATATTTGTTTCATAAATGTTAAGCAAGTCAAATAAAATTTTGAAACCAGTAATATTAGTTAAGGATATAAATTCTTTATATATATATATATATATTTATACAAATTGATGTAATAATTTTATATAATTGTTCTACATTTTATATTTTCACAATAATGAGTAGTATTAAGAATACAATTTTTTTTGTATAAAATCTTGTGTACAAATTGACGTGGCATGCTGTTATTGATTAATAAAAATACAAAATTAATTCAATTATCAATAAACGTAATGAAGATCATAAGACAACCAATACTATAACAATTAGTTAATTTCTACATAAGAATTTTTACAAAATAATTTGTATATTTAATATTATTTTATATATGAGATATGAAATATAAGAGTTTGTATTCCTTGTGAAAGTAAATTTCTCGCGAAAAGAAAAATCAAAAGTGAATTGGAAGAAATAAATGTGTGATAATTTACTAATAATGACATTAAGTGCCTTTCCATACACTATAATGATAGTTAGATTTGAACATTTGTAAAAGTATTAGTTTTATTCCATATTGCTAGTCAAGACTTAAAAATATGAGTATTGCTAGAGATCTATGTTATGTTCCAATATTTGTACCATAAATTATGTGACAATTGAGTTGGCAATGTTATATAATTTTAATTATTAAATATTACTGAAAATGAAGAGCTCTAAATAATATGAAAATCTAGTTTTTAATCATTAAATTAAAGTGAATTGTCAAATTCGAAAGTTTGGGTACAATTTGAGATTCCTATCATTACTCTAAGGCTATTAATTTTATAGGAAAAACAATATCACCTTTAGAAAAAGACAAAAAGTTTGATGTTATATAATACAATATTATCCCTTATAAAATATAAGAAAATATGTCATATTATTATTTTGATAAAGGATCAAAATAAACTAAAAAAATCATAAATCAAAACTTTTAAATATATATATCATTGGTTTAAAATAAAATTTTTTAAAAATAATTACGAACCCGTTGTATTTTTCTTAAAAATATAAATCGAAATGCTATATTATTTTCACAAGGACAAGCGTTCAAAGCCCTCCGAGTACAAGAGTTTTATTATTATTATTATTATTTTATTTTATACATTCAAATTTCATTTTATACATATATTTTTGGACTCAAATACTTGTGAGCGTCAAAGAAAATGATGTATTTATATTACTGCAAATTCACAGCCGAGCCCAGTTATCTACCAATATATCTCTAACATTTGAGTCTGTATAATAGTGGACTTGGGCAATGCGATTGCACAAATGGCAACATGGAAAACTGTAATTTACGTCAATATATAATTTATTTCATGTGGGTCACCTCAATAATTCCAACGCAGTCTTACGTTAGGCCCCACCCGCTCTTCAATAAAGAGAATTGTTTTAAATAATAGCATTAAAAGATATGAATTCATATAAGACATAAAATAGTAATATTGATTAAGTAAAAATATAAAATTAATATGAATAAATAATGTGAACCGTACAATAACAAGTACTATTATACTAAACAATTTTATATTGTGTAATTTTTAAAAGGGGGTTGTACTTTTAATGTTAATATTTTTTTAAAAAATAGTTTTAAATATATAAATTTTTATATAAACTTAATCATACAAAATGACGTAATAAAATTATATTGCTGCCACATGTTCAATGTGAATTTAATTTAAAACTAAATTATGCGAGTAACAATTAGGATGACATAAAAAATAAAGAATAATATTAAAGATATAATTTCTTTTACAAATTTTATATAAAAAAATCTAGTAAATATTTTAAAATAACTCTATTATTATTACATAATTTATTTTTTTATTCCTGTGATTTTTTTTATTTTTATAAATTTATAAAATATGTGATTCCCATCAATTTATATAATTAAATTTATTGCTTTTCCTATGTTGGGCATAGCTTTAAAAAAGAGCACCAAGTGTGGTAATAAGGAGAATAAGAATTCCACTACCAAATGTTTTGTCGGGTATCTATCCCCTGTGAAAGGAAAGAGAATAATGGTTGATATTTACTTTCTAGTTTTCTAATCCGGATTTAAGTTGGGTTAATCTATTATTTAACTAAAATATAAATTTAATAATAAAAATAAAATGATCAAATTAATAAAAATAAAAAGATAATAACCTTTTAGGAACTCGTGGAAGTAAGTTGTCAATGTAAAATTTTTTATTTTTTTTTTATTTTTATTATTATTTTTTTTTTTGGGCACCAAAACTTTTTTTCCTACTTGTTGGATTAGATGTTACTTGAAATCATAAAAATCAGATTAGGAATAAAATTGATAATTGGGTAGAAATATTTTGATATTTAAGTTATATATATATTTTTTAGTAGGAACTTTTTAAAAAACAAAATTGGTTACAATTCGATGAATTAAATTATTTTATTTGTTAATTTAATTTTCTCTCTCTACCTTTTATTGTATTTATTCGTAATTTCGCATCTCTGATAATCGTAGTTCTTTTTTTTTTTTTTTTTTTTTTTTTTTTTTTTTTTTTTTGT
>JAWDEX010000013.1:900750-914094 GCA_035221805.1 Trichilia hirta | reverse complement strand
GATATAACCACTGGACCAATGATCTTTTCTTTTTATTCACAAAAGTCTGGAGTTTTTGTGACCCTAACCACGTGTGCAACGACTAAGTATTGCGTAGAAGTGACGCGAGTGCAATGATTCCCTATGATGTAACTGCGATGCCTCGCATAAATAAACAGATATCACATACAGAGCTTTCACGAAAGGTGGCATTCCACCAAAACAGCTAAGATTTTGGTTGCAAAAGTCCGAATATATAATTAATAGTTGATTAAGACAATCTTAGTTTACCTATAAAATCCCCCACCCACTTCCAATGGAAAGAAAGGAATTTGCCCAAGGAAGAAATTAAAGTCTGCCTTCAAACATACAGGTAAGTAGTAAATTTCACTGGAAATCATAGTTTGAGTTGTTCCATATTTGTTCTTGTTGGTTTCTGAGATTAGAAAAATATGAAAGATGAAAAGAAGAGAATCAACTTATTTGGGAACTAGGGTTCCACCTTTTATATATCGCAGTGATTTCTCTTGATCCACTTGACACTAGGATATTTTTACGTATGACTATAGAATCATGGTCTTTCCACAAATTTTGTGGACTAGAGCATTCCCCTTGTTTAGTCCATTAGGCTTGCATCGATCATTTATCCATTTTGTAGGTTATCCTGTACGTACACACATATTCTGTATAATATGACTAATGTGATTTTATCTATTTTGATACTAATATTTATTAATTTATTAACTCCTTGTCTTTCCAAACTTAATAAAGGCAGAGAAGCAGATGGATGACGAAAATTATCAATTCGCTATTGATATTGCGGAGACAGATGACAAAAAATATAAGGTGCCTACTGATGAAATTATGGAAAAGGTTTATAAGGTAAAAATCATATCCAGAAAACTGTCTCGCTCAGAGTACCCTTCTATTAGCGAAGTACCAGCATATCTGCGCCCTGTGAATGGAAAGAATGGCTATCAACCACAAATAATTGCAATTGGTCCTTATCATAAATATAACCCTGATAAAACAGAGTTCAAAAATATGGAAGAACACAAAAAACGCTGGCTTGAAATGATGGAAGAACGCAAACTACTCAGTCTTAAAATGCTTCTTCGACGACACGAGGGACATAGTATGGAAAGTTATATGAGGGTCATGCTGAAATTGGAAAAAAGTGCTCGTAAATGTTATGTTGACGCCAATCGAAATGAAGGATTTGTGCAAATGATGCTTCTTGATGCTTGCTTCATTGTTGAGCTATTTCGCTACTGTTTCAAGAAGGCAAATCGTAAAGAACCTCTTTTTAATTCGCGTTGGATGGAGCAGAAACTGCGCCTCGATTTGTTATTGCCCGATAATCAGATTCCCTTCTTCGTTCTCGAAGAATTCTTTAAGATGACTAAGACGCCGGACGAAAACGAACGGAAGGACGAAAGAAACCATTTCCTTACAATGATTTTTAATTTCTTCGCCTCTGTACTTCACAACCAAAGCTATGAACAAGATGCTGAAGAGGCAGGGTGTTCCATGGTGCCGACAACGGGCAGCTACCCTTTCTTTCATTCTGAAAGATTTCATGCTCCGAATGGTAACGTTCGAAATGTCAGTGAATTTCATTCATTAACATCCGATACTTTCAATTTAATTTCTCATCTAACGATTACCTTTATTCTTTTCCTTTCAGTATTTAAGAATATATTTATTTTCTATATTCTTACAATTAATAATTGACACAAACTTAATTTTAAGACATTACTAAATTTTTAATGCACACTTTCAATTCAAAAAGAAAAATTATGAATCTAAATTTTAGTTATTTCAGTATAATTGTCTTCAGAATGCTTCCTGTGAATTGAAAAAAAAAAAAAAATAATAAAAAAATTAAATTAAATTAATTTAAAGAAATGTACTGTTTTGGCAAGTTCGATTACTATCTTGTATTTTGAACTTGTTCCTCTTAAACAAAACTTTTGGAACCATCACTGATGCTATAATTTCAACATCGCAGCAATTGAGCATCTACTGAGCTTGGTATACTACGGCTTGGTTGATCAGGTCGCACAATACAATTTATCGACCAACAGTAGTACCAGAAATTGCAAATGGAAGATATTTTCGTTTCTCAAAACAAAAGAAAAGAAAGGTGCAAGAAATTGCAACTGGAAGATATTTTCTTTTCTTAAAACAAGAGAAAAGAGCGGTACAAGAAATTGCAACTGGAAGATATTTTGGTTTCTTAAAACAAAAGAAAAGAACGGTTTTCGTCGCCGTTGCGCCACAAAGCTCAAAGAGGCTGGAATCAAGTTCAAGGAAGCGAAAGGCAAGGGCTTATTGGATATCAAGTTTGAACATGGAATAATGAAAATTCCAAGATTAAAAATTGATGATGGCACAGAATCTTTCTTCCAAAATCTCATCTTTTACGAGCAGTGGTGCACAGAAGAATCGGATCATCCTGTCATTGACTATGTGAATTTCATGGACATTCTTATTAATTCAGAAAAAGATGTGGAATTACTTTGTCAGCAAGACATTCTTGATAATTGCTTGGGTGATGATCAAGTGGTCGCAAAAATGTTCAATAATCTGGGTGATTTGGTCACGTTTTCGCCTGGCAATATTTACAGTAAGATATACACGAAAGTGGACAAGTACTGTGACAAGCGTCGGAACCAATGGATGGCAAAATTAAAGCACAATTATTGTAACAGTCCATGGACTATCGCTTCCGTGATAGCTGCTCTTTTACTGCTTTCTCTTACCGTGGGACAAACTTTGTACTCAGTTCTTGCTTATTACAAATAAATGACAAGTCGTCTTCCAATGTAGAGGCCGCCTCTTGATGATAATAGGAATATCATGGAGATTGAGGGAAATGCTAAGATGGATTTTTTGGATTTCACAATTCTTAGTAGCAGAAATAAACCTGACTTTGGATTATTTAATTTAGACAGCAATATAAATTGATGTTTGGGTTTAAGTCAATCAGGACAGTGGACCTCGGTAATTCAATTATGAACATTTTCTGTTCACCAAACTCTTGCAGGATAATAGATCAATAAATCATGAATTGTTAGGCTTTCTTTTTTCTCCTCGCTTGTTGGGAGTTCTTTTTTTTCTTCTTCCTTTAATTTTTTTTATTTTAAATTAAAATTCAGAAGTTCCTTTACTATATATACTATTCTTATTTTTAAAAATTGTTAAATTTTTAATTATATCCCCATTACCTAATGATAATATATATATACACATTCATATACCAATTTTTTCTTTGTCCGTAACGGGAGCTAGATGAAGAAATTTCATGAAGGTCCCTTGTATTTAGTATTATTATTTTTTCATCATGTCCTTAGATTTTCAAGATATTTTTTCATCTCGTCCCTACTTTTTTGAAAATACTTACTTTCTCTCAACGAAAACGTTTGATTTTAGGGATATAATGGTCTTTTAATATTGCTAAATAGGTTTTTTGTAAAGCCAAATAGTTAAAGATTAATTTTATTTGCAACTTATTTTTTATACATAAAATCATATTTAATGAATGTTTAAATAATAACATATATTGATAATTAACTAACGGTTTTATCATTATTTTAGAAAATATTGTATTCTGTTTACATATTAATTATTTTATTTTTAATTTAAAAAATAAAATATAATTATATTCAATATCAAAAATATTAATTATTTAATTTTTTATCTTTATAAATTAAATATGAATTATTTAATTTTTAGTTTCACAATTAGTTTTAAAATATTGAAAATTTAAAATTTAAAGATTAATAAATAATATTAAATACTAATTATTCAATATTTTATTGTAACTAAATAAGAATTTATAATCTTTAATTAGCTACACAATTAATTTTAAAATACTTACGTTTATAAATTAATAATAATTTTTAAAACTATAAAACTAATATTTTTTACTATTTTATGAATAAATTTATATGAATTATATAAAAAAATTAAGATTTATTTTCTTATTTTAATTTTAAAATCATTCATTAATTGCTATTTTAGCTTATAAAAAAATAAATTACTTGCACAATTATTATTCTAGTGTTTGACGTAGGGGTGAAGTTATTACATTTTTCTTTATTTCCAGGGTTCAAATCCTCTCATGGAACTGGGTGTTTTTGCAAAATTATTGGAAAAAAAGAGAATATTTATGTAAAATCATTAAAAGAAAATGCTTCTTTTGTTAGCAGGATTGAAAGGAAGGACGAAACAGTGTATTTTCGATAAAATAAGGATGAGATGAATAAATAAATTAAATAAAAGAGATCTGTAAAAAATTTTCTCGTCCTTGGACTTTAAAAGAACAATAATAATAATAATTCAACATCATCATCATCATCATCATCATAATAATAATCCCATTGCATTGAATGTTGCGAAAGCGGATTTCCTCTTACTACTCAAAATTTTAAATATTTCTGTAAGAAGCATAAATGGTAATAATCAGCAGGAGGAATGCAAACGAGCATTTTAATCTATTTCGATTTGCGAAAAAAATTTAAATTGGCATTCAATTCATTAAAAAAAGCTTTAAATCCACATCTAATCTATTAAAATTATAATTTTAATATAAGTTTATTTATTATTAAATTAGTTAAAATATACTCGTTTAAAATAAATCAATAATAATTTTTTTTTTAAAAATATTATTTTATTATTTTTGGTGAAGTAAAGCAAATTATTGTGGATTGACGATTCAAATCTCTAAACTGAATGTAGAATTAAAAATTTTCAATCTACTTCGACTCACCAATTCATCAAATTCTCAAAATACAAATTCAATTAAATTAAATTATGAGAATTATACAAATTAGATTGAATTTTGAACACCTTGCTTTTAGAGAGTGGTCCAAAAATAATTTTGGAAAACAAAGTAATATCATGACGTATGCAATGACTTATTATTATGTAACTTAAGTCACGCAAGTGCAATATGTCGTTAATATGGATTCCAACAGCTACCCTACATAGATCTTTCACGAACCCTGGTAGAAAATTTTTTGAAAACGTTGAAAATGAGGTGATGGGATGTAGTAATTGTAACTTATGTTCAGACTCCAGAAAACAAACGGAAAGGAAGTCTCACAAAAACAATTTATGTATTGAAATACCAGAAACATTTGTATCTGGCAATTAGCATCACCATGAACTCAATAATTAAAACAAAGTCTCACATCAACTTTTAAAAATGGAAAAAGATTTCCTGCGTGGTGGGATCTAGTAATTAAAATCCCATAACCTTCATAATAATTTATAGATTAAAGTTTTTTAATTTAATTTAATTCATTAATTTACGAGTTAAAGTTTCAAATTTATTTTGATTTGTAAAAAAAAGAAATAAATTAACATTTGATCCAAATTAATTTATTAAAAGAAAAATTTTTAAGTCCGCATCTAATTCAATATGTACCAGGAAATTAAATAAAGGTCCGATTGTTGCAATTTAAGATGTTTTTCACACAATAACATCAACTCTCGTCCACCACATTCAAATATTACTTTAGATTATCTTGGGGATTATTATTGTTATTCTTTATTTAAGTTAATTGAACATGTTTATTTTTTTAGTTTCATTAAAATTTTTAGATTCTTCTTATTGAATATTTCTTTCATAAATCTTAAAATTTTAATTGAATATTTTTTTAAAAATATTCTTTGCTAAATAATGTATTTATATTATTATTCATATAACAATTTAATATTTTTACTTTTTAAGAATTAAATTTTTTATTAAAAAATTATATAACTTAAGAAACGCCAAAAACAAACATTACGTATTTTATATTTAGTTTAGGTTAAAAGATTAAATAAATTTTATTATTTACTTTAAAAATAATAGAAATTATAAATTTAAGAAAGGATGGGGCAAATAGACTAGTTAATTATTTTATATATCAATCAACTGACAATTGAGATTTAATACTTTTAAGATTCAAATAATGTATTATGTTTGTATATTTTTTATTATATAAAATGTCTTTTTAAGAAATATAATTATATTATTTTTGCCAGCTAATGCGAATTATTGTTGAATATACTTTTTTGCACAAATCTTAAAATTTTAATTGAATATTTCTTAAAAGTATTTGTATGGAAATAATTTATTTACAACATTACCCGTATAAAAACTTAATACTTTTTTTAAGAACTACATTATTTTTTTATTAAAAAATTATATAACTTAAGGAATTTCATATAATAAAAATAATTTTTTAATTTAAATTTATTCATATATCATATAAATTTAATTTTATACTTTTTATATAATAGTATTAACTATTATAAAATTTAAGATTTTATTATTTATTTAATATTTAAGGTTTATAAAAATATAAAAATAAAAGTATTAATTTTTAGATATTATTTTGACACCAAACGCCTTTGATTTCTTGTACCTAATGATTCATTTGTTTTCAAATTTTTTCCTCACCTACCCAAAATTTTAAATAAGGAAGACGGCAAATGTGCATTTTCTGTGGACCATTAGAGGCATAAATGATTCTCTCTGATATTTAGAAACGTGCTTATTGTATTTATTTAACACGATAGACAGTGGATTCATTGTTAATCCCTTTTTCAAAATTCCATTTGATGGTAAAATAGTATTTTTCTATCTATTTTAAAGGATTTAATGGGTAAATAATAGCAGTTAAAAGTGAAATATATATTAAAATTTCAGGAATGTTTCTGTGATAAATATTAAACCAGTTAAAGTAAAAATTTTGAAAAGGTTAGAAAATGAGTAAACGTTGACAGACAGAAAGGAAAAATGATCAAGGATACCTTGTGGTGGGATGTAGTAATTATAGCTCATGTCTAGACCAAGAAAACAAACGGATAAAAGTCTCACCTGGACAATTTATGTATTGAAATATCAGAAATATTTGTGGCTGGCAATTAGCATCACCGGGACCTCAATAATCATAATATTTTATCACATTAATTTATAAGATTAAATTTATGTACTTAGAATTAAAACAAAATTTCACATCCACCCTTCACTTTTATCACGGATAAGCTTATCCAAGACCACTAATTGGGATAATAAAATGGGATTGTGGAAATAAGGATATAAGGGCATGACCTCAATAATAAATTAAGACAACCTTAGTTTACCTATAAAATGCCCCACCCACTTGCACTGGAAAGAAGGGAATTTGCCCAAGGAAGAAATTAAAGTCTGCCTTCAAACATACAAGTAAGTGGTAAATTTCAGTGGAAATCATAGTTTGAGTTGTTCCATATTATTTCTTGTTGGTTTTTGAGATTAGAAAAATATGAAAGATGAAAGGAAGAGAATCAACTTATTTGGGAACTAGCTGTGATTTCTCTTGATCTCTTGACACTAGTATATTTTTTTTTCTGTAGGATCATGGCCTTCCACAAATTCAGTATACTAATAGAAATTAGCACATTCCCCTTGTTTAGTCCAAGGCTTGCATCGCTCCCTTATGCTTTTTGTTGGTTATCCTACACTTACATACATTTTCTGTATAATATGACTGACGTGATTTTATCTATTAGGGTAGTAATATTTATTAATTTATTAATTCCTTGTCCTTCCAAATTTAATAGGGTCAGAGATGCCGATTGATGACGAAAATTATCAATTCGCTATTGATATTGCGGAGACAGATGACGAAAAGAATAAGGTGTTTATTGATAATATTAGGAAAAAACTGTCTCCAATAAAAATCGAATATGGAAAATCCTCTGGCTCAGTCCGTTATATTAGAGAAGTACCGAAGTATCTGCGCGATGTGAATGAAAAAGCCTATGAACCACAAATAATTGCAATTGGTCCTTATCATCGTAATAAAACCCATTTACAGGGGATGGAAGAAGAAAAACTACGCTGTCTTAAAATGGTTCTTCAAAGAACAAAGGAACATGATGTGGAAAGGTGTGTGAAGGCCATGCGGAATTTGAAAAAACCAGCTCGTGCATGTTATGTTGTCGTTAAAAGTACTCCCAATCAAAATGATGAATTTGTGGAAATGATGCTTCTCGATACTTGCTTCATTGTTGAGCTATTTCGCAACTATTGGCAGAAGCTAAAGGATAATGAACCTCTTTTTGATTCACGTTGGATGGAGCAGAAACTGCGCCGCGATTTGTTATTGCCCGATAATCAAATTCCCTTCTTTGTTCTCGAGGAATTCTTTGAGATGACTAAGACGCTGGACGAAAAAAAACAGGAGAACGGTAGACACCATTTCCTTACAATGATTTGTTCTTTCTTCTTCTCTGTACTTCCCAACCAATGCAATGAACAGGATGCTGAAGAATCTCCCTCCGTCTGGGTACTTCCCAAACAATGCTATGGACAAGATGCTGAAGAGGCAGGGTTCCACATATTGCCGACAACGGGAAGCTACCCTTTCTTACATTCTAAAAGATTTCAAGATTCGAAGGGTAACTTTCATCATGTCTCTGTGAATTTTAAAAATTCTGAGCTAAATTGGAAGTAATTTGTTATTTTAATTTAAATCCCATCATTCATTAATACCCGATACTTTTCATTTAATTTTCTCATTTAACGGTTATCTTTATTTTTTTCCTTTCAGTTTTTAGGAATATATTTAGTTTCCATATTCATGCAACTAATAACAGACATAAAATTAATTTTGAAATCTTAATGAATAAAAAAGATCGCGAATCTAAATTTTAGTTATTTTATTATAATTATTTTCAGAATGCTTCCTGTGAATTAAAAAAAACTTTAAATTAATTTAAAGAAATATATTGTTTTAGAGATATCACAATTCGACTACTGTAGTCTCATCCTTTGTTTTTGTTTTCTTTCTATCCATAATCTCTCCTCTTTGAGGTACTTTCTAGTTAAAAAAAATATTTACTTTCTATTATAGAGAAAAAAACATTTATAAAAATCTGTTAAAATTGTTTTGTATTTTTAACTTACCATCCCCTAAACAAAACTTTTGGAACCATCACTGATGCTGATTTTCAACATCGCAGAAATTAAGCATCTACTGAGCTTCGTACACCATGCCTGGGAGTGCTGTTCGTTTCCTAAAACAAAAGAAACGAACGGTTCAGATAAAGCGGAGCAACCACATCCTGTCGGAAAAGAGTTGCCCAATAGTAGTACACAAAATAAAGGTTCGGATAAAGCTGGGCAGCCTCCTCGCCGTTGCGCCACAAAGCTCAAAGAGGCAGGAATCAAGTTCAAGGAATTGGAAAGCAAGAGCTTATTCGATATTAAGTTTGAACATGGAACAATGAAAATCCCAAGATTAAAAATTGATGATGGCACCGAGTCTTTCTTCCAAAATCTCATCTTCTACGAGCAGTGGTGCACAAAAAAACCAAATCCTGTCATTGACTATATTAACTTCATGAACTCTCTCATTAATTCAGAAAAAGATGTGGAATTACTTTGTAAGCACGAAATTGTTGATAATTGCTTGGGTGATGATGAAGTGGTTGCCAAAATGTTCAATAAGTTGGGTGAGTCGATCGCATTTTCGTCTAGCGACCATTACCGAAAGATATACGACAAAGTGAACGCGCACTATGGCAGGCGTCGGAACAAATGGATGGCAAACTTATGGCACAATTATTGTAACACTCCATGGGCTGTCTTTTCCGTTATTGCTGCTGTTTTACTGCTTGTTCTTACCTTTCTACAAACCGTGTACTCAGTTCTTGCTTATTACAAAAAAATGACTAGTCGTCTTCCAATTTAGAGACCGCCTCTTGATAATAATAGGAATATCATGGACATTGAGGGAAATGTCACGATGAATTCACATATCTTAGTAGTAGAACTAATGCTGACTTTGGATTATTTAATTGAGACTGCAATTTAAATTGATGTATGGGTTTAAGTCAAGCATGACGGTGGACTTCGGTAATTTAATTATGAACATTTTCATGTTTACCAAACTCTTGCAGGATAATAGATCGATAAATCATGAACTGTCATGCTTTGTTTGTTCCTTCACTTGTTAGAGGTTTTTCTTCCCTTTTAATTTTTATGTTTGATTTAATATTAAAATTCATAAGATTCTTTTACTAGATATACTATGCTTATTTTTAATATATATATTCACGGAATAATTTTTTCCCTCGTATGGAACAGTAGTTGGATAAAAAATTTTCTACATGTCCCTCTCATTTGACCTTTTTTCTCATCTCGTCCGTATTTTTAATTCAAACACTAAATATTGAGGAATAAAAGTTAATTAGCCATCATTCTACATACTTGAACATTAATTTTATTTGTAACTTATTTTTTATTTAGATAAGACTATATTTAATAAATAATTTAAGCTATAACAAATATTAATAATTGACTATTACTTTGATCATCATTTTAGAAAATATATTGAATATTAATTATTTTTTTTAATTTAAAAAATAAATATATAATTCTATTAAATATCTAAAATATTAATTATTTAATTTTTTTATTATAAATTAAATATGAATTATCGAGTTTTAATTTCATAATTAGTTTCAAAATATTAAAATTTAAAATTCAAAGATTAATGTATTATTTTACTAGGTATTAATTGTTCAACTTTTTATTATAATTAAATAAGAAGTTGTAACATTTAGCTACTCAATTAATTTTGAAATGTTTACATTTATAAATTAATAATAATTTTTAAAACCAAAAGAATTAATATGTTTTACTATTTTGTAAATAAATTTATATGAATTATCTAAATAATTAAGAATTTTTATTATAAATTAAAATTTTATTTTTCATTTTCATTTTAAATTGTTCACAACATTGTTGTCTCAAATAGAAAAACCCGAAAGGGTGGTAAATTGAATTTTTCAAAAAATTTAAAATATATCTTGATAAGAAAAATAATTTTTCAAAATTTATGACAAATTTCACAAATGATATATTAATTATTGTTCAACAATCACAAGAGAAATTGAATGCAATGCAGTAAATTAAGAGAGTAAAGAAAGAAAGTTGCAAACAATGATTTATAATGGTTTGGCAACTATGGCTTATATCCACTCTCTTGATTTTGCTCCACACTTAGCTTTGACTATTTCTTTGTTAATACGAGTCAAGTAAAATTCTACACTATTATTTCTTATATGATTAAGTGCAATCTTACAATTTTTCTTCCTTTTACAGGTGAAATGTAACTCAATAATCCTCCTTTTCGATAGGTGAAAATTAACCCAAAATAAAAATAACAATAATTTTTTGCTTGTTTCTCTCGCAAGAGTAGATGGTACAATAAGTTCGTAGATGAATTTTCTCTTACAAGATGAGTATACAAGCTTTTCTTCTAAAATTGTAATAATGATCATTGAAAGCTCTCACAAATGAGTCTTATATTGAAATTGACAATGATGGTCGATGTTTGAATAACGATTCTTCTTAGTGTATTTAATCGTGCATTTAATTCTCATAGAAGTTGCTGTTAAAGTGAAAAGTCTAAATTGTGTCGATACCTTCATTATAAGACCCATTACTCAAGTTAGAAGTATTTCATCATTTTATAATCTAAGGTATTTCTGTTATTTTTGTCATATGAGCAATTAGGTGTAATTGAAGCATAAATAACACAAAAATTATGATTAATAGGTGATTGATAAAACATTTTCAATAAATAATTAAGTTTAGAAGAGGTTTTAATCTATAGACTTTATCGAACTCTTGAATTTTGAAAGAGATTTTACGGTAATTGAGGCCAACGATTGGCCAATAAATTACTCAATACTCAGATAGGGATGTAAGTGTTAGTATTGTATGTCTTAAAACTATTTGTATTATCAGTTTTGGGCATATTATATTAAATTACTGCAAAATATATATTATATACTTATTTATTAATAAGAAAATTATTTCAATTCATGTGTATATGTTACTTCTTTTATTCAATCATACTGGTGATAGAATATACATGTGAATCATTCAAGATAATTAAATTATTTAAATTATTTTCTACAAGCATAATATTAACTGGGTATTGATTTTGTATAGTAGGAACATTGAATATTTTTGGTGAATATCATGAAATGATATTAGTGCGAGTGATATGATAGTTATATTATTGAAATATTAGTGTGAAATAATAGTTAGAGAACTATTATTTGAACGTAATTAAAGCATGATCGATCACATGAATGTATGATATCAATGATTTATTATTAATTATATGGGTATATTAACTACTCCTCGGACCTTGGAAGTCATGGTTGTCTATTGGTATAGATGCACATAATTTATATAGTGTATAAATGCGAGACTAATCACATCTTATAAACAAAAATTAATTTAATCATGTGTTATTTATAACGAGAAGCAAATAATTGTAAAAGAAAAATTCGTTAACTCGATATAGTAGATTTTGAGGTACTGTTGATTCAATCTAGATTTGAGTTTCTGGTCAAATATTAGTAAATAACTGAAAAAAAAAAGGTCTTTAACCAAAGTAACAATATCATACGAAGAGTTTATAGTGACAAATTTAGATCATATTGATTGATTATTCAAATAAAATTGAATTTAAAATTTTGACATTCGTGAGTTCTAATTTAGTTAGGATTAAACGAACAAAAAAGATCATTCAAACAAAATTTATAATTGAGAATAAAGATTTGATGAAGATTTTTTTTATTATGAGTTAGGAGTTATAGCACATTGCTAGATGTTAACTATAGTCGTTAAGCATTCAAATGGCTCGAAATAAAATTAATGAGATTGATTTCAGCTCACGGCTAATATCATAGCAAACCTGAGAGATCACAATACAAATCTAAGATTATCTTTGTTATGAGAGAGAGTAAATAATATCTGCAAGAGAGCTAACATTTTCAGAGATATTATTTGGTTAAAAATCGTAAATAATTTATGCGTTAAATTATCTAACAAAAAAAGCTTGAAAAATTGACCTTATTGTGATTTATAATAATCACAATATTTTATAAATATATAGATATTTAAAAAAGATTCGAAATTAATTTGTAATTTTAAAAGTTAAGAAGCCTGAATAATATTTTATAGTAGGAACCTGAATGATATTTTATAGTCAAGAGGCCTCAAATGTTATTTGTTATAAAAGTTATAAAAAGAAGCAGAATTGTTTTTTGCTTCATTCATTCATTTTGTTCAACTTCCTCTTCTTTCTATTTTCTCTCCGTTCTCTCTCTCAGATTGATCAATTAATAGAAAATTAAAGGTGTTTGATTTCTCAGAAGCATAAATTATTAGGACTGCACTTCATTGATAAATCACTAAAGGTTAGGATTGTAAATTAAATATATTTAATTTGTAAAAAATGTATATGCCTTGTTAAATTTGCTGCTTTCACTATCGTTTTGTAGTTTCTATGTGATCACACA
>JAWDEX010000013.1:874214-889155 GCA_035221805.1 Trichilia hirta | reverse complement strand
GGCATGGACCTTCATTATGCCTTTCGGTGAAAATATTTTAAAATTTTAATCTAAAGAGATTGTACTAGGGTCATACTACAAAATTATAGTTTGAGGATTTTACCGATGCTGTCGCCAAAGGAGTTTCAACAAAATTCATGAAGATATCACTCATGGATTTCCCCAATTCTTTCTCTATGGTTTGACAAGCCTGTACTCAAAAAAGGGGGTAGAAACAAAAAAACTTGCTACTTAGTGAGATAAATATTTAGATACTTTGAAGAGGTAGGAAAAACACAAATGCAGACACACACAAAGGGAAGCGAGAGAAAGAGAGGTACAAGGAGCGTATCACCACATCCATATAGTGATTCTCATGTGGTCATCAAGAACCCACTTCCATATTTGACATATAAGGGTCATTTTTCTCCTCAACCAATTATTAGAATCCAATTAATATATATATATTTGTTGATCTATGAAGTTAAAAGCTAGACAAACTATCACCTCCTGTAAAGGACGAGGGGGAAGCGAATCCTGCAACTGTTTGAGAAGCGATATGTATGCCCCAGGAAGCACATCAGCACGTGTTGACAAGTACTGTCCAAGTTTCACCCACAAACCTTCCAACTGTATAATCAAATTGAGAACACGCTTAGCATTGCGCTCATGTGCCTTCTCCCATAGAGCAGATATCTTCAGCTTGTTCGTCCATTTCTCTCTTTGTTGTACAGCCTTTTAGTAAAAACAGCACAAAATGCAATAAGATTCCATCATTGGAAGTCAAAAAGATGAGCACTAAACAAGAAACTTACCTTATAGTCCAGGTAAATTACTAAAGCCATTGTGAATACTTTCACACGCCTTCGATAAATGTTTCCCCATCCCATCAGAAATTGCTAGGTATAGATATTGAATAAAGAAAAACTAGGTATTGCAACCTCTGCTGATAACAAAATAAAAATTAAGAAAAACAAATAGCTGAATGAGTATCAAACACAGACACCCATCACTAACCAACCCCAAGAAAGAAAAAAGAAGAAAAAGAACAAAGATTCAGGAAATAAAGATACGGCATAAGATGCATTTATTTCAATTCAATTTATAAATTCATTGCGCAGCAGTCTACAGGTGCAGGGCTGTTTCAAATACTAACACGGTCACATTTTGCTGACTCCAAAATAATAACGGGAATGATACCAGATCAAAATGCTTAGCCCTCCACCAAAAATTAAGTTTAAATAAGGAGCATGTGGTCTAAATCATTTGAATGAAGTCATAAAATTATCTCCAAAATCATCTTCAAACTCGATCATGTGAGTATGGTACATCAAATTCTCGAACTGTACAAGTGAGGCTAAGATTCTCTCTACCAAATAACAGAACACGGATACAAGTGAGGCTAAGATTTTCTCTGCCAAATAGCAGAACACGTATACAAGTGAGGCTAAGATTATCTCTACCAAATAACAGAACACACTTAATACTTGACAGCTGAGGGATTTTATTTCATAGCAGCAATAGTGACTTTGAAGCTACAAAACACACACCAATACCAGAGGCAGCTTAAGTCTTTAACAGTTTTACTATGGTAATCCATTCTTAGTATATTACAATACGTGAGAGCAATACGAGAGGTCCAGAGAGCATTAACAATCCCCTTTCAACAGTATTGAGCAGTCAATAACCAAAAAAGCCCGTAAAATAGCAATCACTAAAGTTCTCAAGAAACTGAAATTTTCAAAGAAGTTAATGGGGCCATGAGCATTTGATTAACAATAATCGCTTTCCTCCGCTAATCATTTCCTTTATCCAAATGTCTTGGTACGGTCAACTCAAAAAAATCATTCAAGTATGTTTGCACCGACCTATCTCTCTCTATTTCAAGAGATCCAACAAACTGAATTTCGCAAATCAAAATGAATTAAACAAAAGAAACAATTCTTCACATCCAGAGCTAATTTCAACATTTCAAATAACTTAATTTTGAAATAAATTAGAAAAATCATGTTCTTTTTAATGGAGAACAGAAGACTTTCAAAGATATGGAAAATCATGTCACCTGCAAGTCCAGAAACGAAACGAAAGACTGAGAGAGGAATGAAAGAGAACGCTAGTGTTGCATGAAGTTGTTTTTTAAAGAAACAATCGGGATTTTCGTGTCGTTGAAGAAAGTAGAATCTTCCACTCCTTACGCGTTGGTTTACTGACTTTGAAATCAAAACTTTCAATCGTGTACCATTAAACCAAAACAAAACACGTCAACAATCCGATACAGAATACGAAACTTCTCCCCATTCGGTTCAGTCAATGAAGTACCGTCGGTCGTTTTAATATTCTTGGTGAGATTAATGAAGCAGCGTGGAATCAGAGAAGGTATATTAGCCGTTGGATTGTATCAAGGGAGAGAATCTGAGCCGTTAAGATGTTTGAAATGCGTGGTCTGAGGGATTCACATCCATCGTTTGGTTGGCAAATGGGAAATTTGCTAGAATTATCATATTTAAAATATATTTTGTAAAAGTAATCACTCTTAAAAATTTTTTTTCAAAAATAATCGTAAATGCATAATTTGAGCAATTACGTTCTCATTGCATTGACATTTCCTCCCTTTTTTAACACTTCCTCGATCTTTTTCTTTTCTCGTTTCATATCGACTTATTTGCTCGTCTGAGTTGATCATATCATTTCTTTTTCTGGCAAATAGCGTCGCCGCAGCGTTCGTTTTTCATCGATCATTCTCTATCGTCAACCTAATTTTTTTTTTTTTTCTGATTAATTTTATTTCTTTTGAATGAAAATGACTGGACAAAAAAATATGAAAATTATTGCATATAAAAATTGTTCATTAAATTACTTGTTATAATATAGGAAGGAGGGAGTGTCCCCTTTTCGAATTCAAGAAAAGAGACACTTCATCTTTTCCAAATTTGAAAAAGGGGCTTTCCTTTTTGAATTCGAAGAAGAGTTCCCCTTTCTTTTCCGCTTTTTCGAACGTCTTTCCTTCTCCAATTTACGCGACTCCTTCATGAACGACGAAAGAAAGCTCGTCATTGGTATTTAGATTGTCTTTACTTGGCAACGTGGACTCCACGGCAACGCCATGCTCAGCGATCATATTCTTTTTTTTATATATTATCTAATTTTTAAATTTATCTGATTTCTATATATTTTTATCCAATTATTTTCATTCAAAAGAAAAAGTTTTAATTTGATCAGAAAAAAAAAAAAAAAATCTCAAGTAATGGAGTATGAGCAATGACATAATGAAAGCTGCGATGAATAAATTGAGATGAAACGAAAGGAAAGAAAGAAAATGTGTTAATGGAATGAAGGCATAATTGTCTAAATTATGTATTTATAATTTTTTTACAAAAGTTTTTGATAATGATTATTTTTGCAAAAACATATTTTCAATGTAATCATTCCTCCAAATTTTCCTTGCCAAAAAGCAGTAATATGCGTATCATAACGTAATTTTGATAAAATGCATATAATCACATAATAAATGGGAAATTGCGTTTGATTTGAGTGCTCGAACTCATTTAGCTATGAACACAAAATTAAGAAAGAAATTTATTTTTTTATGAACACAAAATTAAGAAAGAAATTTATTTTTTTAAAATAATATTAAAGACATGATTTTTTATATATAATATAATATTTAGATCCTAAAAGATATAGAGTGGTGTCAAGATAAGATTGTTCAAGGAAGAAATAATGTTTAGTAAACTTTAGAACAACTGTAAGAATAAAAGTAAGTTTCGTGTTAAAATCGAAAAAAAAAAAAGTTTTTAATCTATATTAGTAGAGTTAGAACTAATATAAAAATTAAATTTTTTAAAATGGGTGATAATTTATTATTCTAAACTCCGCAATTAAGATACCAAGATCGCAATTGAGGTACCAAGATAAATAACTCATTACAAAGAATAAAATCATGAAATTTTAAGAATTAGTTCAAACTAGATAATATCGTTAATAAATATTAGACTGAATCTCACATATAAACTAAATTCATTACAAAGCGTTAACAAATGTTAGATCAAAGTAATATTAATATGATAAATTATAATACAAAATTTAATATAACTAATGAGAATAAATAATATATATAATAATTATATTAAAATTATCCAAACTAAAGTCTCATAATTGTTTTAAAAAGATAATAAATAATTTATTTTGTAATTTTGAATTTTATTAAACTATTTTTTTTAAAAATAAAATAATTTTTAGAAATAACTTTTAAAAGTAGGGGAGAATTGTTTTTAAAATGAGATATTAATTATTTAAAATAAGAAGTTAAAGATTTAAAAGAAACTCTTTACAAACTCAATATTGAATAATACTTTGTAGCAGAGTGCCGAGTGTCTTAAAATTTTTAGAAATCTTCTAGATCGTAGTTGAAAGGGTCTAATAAATCATTGTCTAATAATGTTTAGGAGGATTTTGTTGTATCTTCTTGTTCTAATATACTAAGAATTTATTAATTATAATTTTGTTAATAAGGATATTTAATTTAATTTTAAAATTTTTAATTAATAATTTTTTTTTAATTAATAAAAAGATAATTATATTTTATATTTTCGCAAATTTTAATTTTATTGTATACTATGAATAAACTTTTGTCCTTCACTATCTTTTACGTTTGAGATATAAGTATTTTTCTTTGGATTGCAGTATTATATTTATAAATTGTTCACTGCTTGCTATAAATTAATACACATACATATAATGTAATTATGTGTTTATTATGTTTATTATACCTTATCACAATATTTTAATATTGAAATTTATAAATATTAATAATTTATTTTTAAAATTTATCGCATTTTAAACAACATAATTTACTAATATCTGATTAATTTTTTTATTATAACAATAACAAATTATTTAAAAAATAATGGCAATCTCATTGTGGCCTACACCTTTTTATTATTATAATAATACGCCAATTATTTTTAAAAAGCATTGTAATAAATATAAAGTGTAGTTGATTCATTATTTATTAAATGTATAAAAAAAAGTTGGTGTAACAAATATTATTGACAATTGAGCATCAATAATTAATTATCCTTTTGTTTAAGGTCGGTATTATGATATTGACTTAAAGTCACAACGGATATGATATAAAAACTTTATATTTAATTAGGGGTGGTCCTGCTAACGAATATTTTTATGTTTAATAAGTTATATTTTTTAAGTATTGTTAATTATTATATTAAATACTAAAAATAATTATAAAATTTTTAATAAGTATCTAAAAGCATTCGGTAATAAAATCTTTCAAACATTAATGTAAAAATATGTAAACTTTATTTTTTTCTTTTCTTTTTGATTTTGAAATTACAATAAAATTATCACAACAACAAGCCTCAAGTTGTAAAACATGATACTAATTAGATTAATTTCTTTCAATTTTTGGAAAATAATGAAAATTATTATGAAAAAGAATATCAAAACCGTTGGCTGTCAATTTTCACTAAAAGCAGAAGAGCCTCAAAATAATTGGATTCGATTGGGCATGTTTAAAGAGGAGCAGCCCAACAATGCAGGGCCTTAATTTGGGAAAGATTCGAAACCCAATCCCCATTAATTGACTAAGAGAGTATTGTTATTTTGTCTTAATATTTAATATCTAAATTTATCTATTGAATAATTAAAATTATTTTTTAAACTTAATTAATTTTTTAGAATGTTTTTTTTATAAAAATATATATTTTAAATTTTTTTTTCTAAATCTTAATAGTCTAAAAAATTTTTGTGGCATATATTTATAAAATACCTTTAATTAATTAATTAGTTAATTTATATTCTTATTAATATAAAATTTAATATTTTTATTTTAAAAATATACTTATTTTTTATAAAAAATTTAAACAATTTCAAAAATTTGATATAACAAAATAACGCATCTTTTATATATATATATAATAAAATTCATGATTTTATTATATATTTAACATATAGGATTATAAATGTATAAAGATAAAATTATTAGGGTCCGATCGATATTGTCTTTGAATTGGTGATTTTATAAAAAAAAAAAAATTAAAAATTAAAAAAATATTTTTGAGTTATATTTTTAGAGTTTGAAATGTATTCGGTAACATTTTTAACTCATGTATCCTAAAAATGAGAGATGTAAAATGCATTTGGTATTGTCTCAAAAATTTAATTTAACAATTTAATTTATCAAATATTAAATAAATAATTAATGTTTTAATTATATAATTTAATTTTAATTGCATAAAGAATAAATTGTAAAGGTAGAATTTTATAATTACGTTAAATATACCAAATAGAAAATAAAAAATAATATTCAAAAATATTATTTGTATGTTTTAATTAAATTAAATTCTTGAATAACTATCTCTTAAAAAAATTACAAAGTCCTTTTTTTATTAAATTTTATATATTTTCAATAAAATAAAATGACAAAAAAGTTATCTTATGAAGAATAAAAATAAAAATAATAAAAACATGTCTATTAAATATATTAATAAAAATAAAATAATATATGTGTTTGATAAAATTATCAAAATTAATATTATTATTTTTTAATTATAATATTATTAAATATATTAATAATATAGTTATTTTTAATAAAATTTTCAATACATAAATAATAAAAAAATATTTTATATATTTTACAAAATAATTTTATATATAAAATGATATATATAACAAGACTTCTACCGTTTTCAAATTCTGAAAATAGAAAATCACCACTGTAAAATGAAACCAAACGCGCCCTTATTTTTTAGAAATTTTTTTCAAAGATTATGAAAGTTGGACCCATCAAAATTTGTAGGAAATGAGATAATTAATTTATTTTTCATATGTTCTATTTGGATGTGGTGCTCACTTATTGCATGATTAAAATTACTTGTAATATTTATTCATAATCTTATGAAACAATTCAGATGCATGGGAGAAAGTGTTACCAGATGAGCTGATGATAAGGAATCCAAATCTAAAACCAGAGAAAGGACTTGTAATTTGCCTTTATCCCCTCGACTAATAAATTAATTAACTACCATAAAAGGATGCATTTGCATATGTATATATAAATATATTTCTCTATTTTCCCATTGATGTTTATTAATGTTTTAAGTCATTTTCTTTCTGTCGCACTGTTTGCTACCAAAATTCTGGTAAGCTTGAGTTATTGATCAGTTTAATATTACTGTAATTTATAAAAGAATTAATTGATTGTTGTTGTGCTTAATAAATATATAAATAAATAATTAGTTGTTAATTAATAAACTGCATTGTTAAACCTGATGTGAGATTCAAAAGCAGTTTATCTGATATATAAAAGAAACCTATGAGAAATCAACTGAATTTATAGGAACCCATATGTATCCTTCGAAAGAAACTTATGAATTTTACTGCATTTAAATGTTAGATCTCATGGTCATGTGTTTGAATTTTTGAAATTCCAAAAATTAAATATAATTATTTGAGTTTGCATGATAAAGTCTATTAAATAAAATCATTTTTATACGGAAAAGAAAATATTAAATCACTTAAATATAATTATCTAGGCTTTTATCTTTAAGTTTAAGTTTTTAAATTTGTTAATTCCATAATAAATTTTGCAAAAGGACTATTCAAAATTGACATATATATCCTTTTAAATGGTAATATATAAATATTAAAAAAATTTAAATCAAACACTTGACAAGATAAAAATAAAAATTAATTATTTGAATAAAAGAAAAATATACAAAAGGATGTGATTCTACTATTCTAAAATTACAAACTTATAATATTTAATGTAATATTTATTATAAAAATTAAAACATTTAAAAGAAAATTAATAGTTTAGTTTTAATATAGTAGGAAATAAATGAGTTAAATAAATACAATTTTAAAAGTGAAAATACTAGAGTTATTAAAACCTTATTCAATAAGATAAAAATTCGAAATTTTAACATTTTTTTTTTTTTTTTATTTAGACATGAATGTCTTACAATTAAAATTAAATGATAAAAAATAAATAATCTTATTTATATAAATGTCATAGTAAGTTAACTTCAGATTTCAGAAAAAAAAAAAAATTTTAATAAAAGATGACGCACAAGACTTTAAGTATTTAATTTTGAAAGATATATTAATTACCTTTCACAAAGTACCATGCAACATCTCAATATATAATCCAGCATTCGAAAGGAATTTTTATATTTTCACAAACAACGATATAATTTATTAAATGAAATTGGAATATACAATAAAACACTCCCAAAAACTACATTTTTAAAATTTGCTAAAATAAATATAAATACTAAATAAATTATTAATTTTTTAACACTTTGAAATGGACCTTCATATATTGGAATAACTCAATTGTTTAATATCTTATCTTAAAGTGAAAGTAAAGAATTTCTAAATTGAATTCTTTTCGATCAATATTGAAAAGAAGATTTATCAAATAATTATGAGTAATACATCGTTCTATAACTAATTCATCATAAAAGAAAAATTACACAGACATTCATGACTTGTTCTTTGATTCAATAAACTTAAATTGATTGATTCCTTTGGTGATTGGTTGTCTTATGTATTTAGACATTTTAGTACATTTAGAAACAATCATAAAAATATTATAATAATAACTATATTTTCTTTGAAATGGACAATCACGTTATGAAAAATGATGAAAGTGAATTCTTGAAAAAAAATAAAATAACCCATCAATAAACATTATTTAAATTTGTGTATACATCGTTTACGTATATCTAACTTGCAGCTAGTTTTCTCACATATTTAATTGCCTTTAAATATTGCCTCCAATACAAGTCTTAACGCGTCAACAATCCAATCAACCTGTACATTCCAGGAAACAAAAGTTATAGAACTCATTTTCCTTTCCTTCATTCTCTTAGTTACTCTCTACTATCTCTATTATGTGTTAAAATCCAAACCCACCATTGAAAAAAATAGTGCGGTTAATAGAAAATTTCGACTCCCACCAGGTGGCTCCGGTTGGCCTTTTGTTGGTGAAATTCATTCAATGGCCAAACAAGGTCGTATTGATAAATTCTTATCAGATAGGATGAAGAAATACTCTTCAAAGCTTTTCAAAACATCGTATCTTGGCGAAAATATGGTGTTTCTATATAGTGCAGAGGGAAACAAACTTTTATTTTCCAATGAGAAGAAGCTTGTCAAACCTTGGCTTCCAGGTTTTGTCGAGAAATACTTTGCAAACCCTGATAAAGTACCTTTGTCAGAAGAATTTATGTCAGCACGTAAAGCTGCTATCACATTTACGGAGCCCATGTCACTTAAAAATTTGACAGGAATTGTTGATGCAGCTACAAAACGGCACCTGCAGAAGTATTGGCATTGCAAAGAAGAAGTTAGGGTTCATTTCTAGCAAAGAAGTTTACATTTGAATTAGCTTGTCAATTGATGTTAAATTGCCAGGACCTGGAAACTATCAGTGAACTTGAGAAATTAGCTAGTAGCATAATGACAGAGTTCTTTTTATTACCTATAAACATTCCAGGGACAAAGTGTCATCGTGCAATTACAGCAATGAAGGAACTCCGTCGGAAGCTTGGGGCTATAGTTAACCAGAGAAAAATGGAATTCCTGGAGAAGAGAAAGCTCGAGTCTTCAGACATACTAGTGTCGAAGGAAAATACGAATGGCGAGGGCATGTCTGAAATCGTCATTGTTGTGAACCTCATATCATTATTACTTGGTGCCTATGATAATCCAAGTATTACCATGGTTTTAATACTCAAATACCTGGCAGAACTTCCTCATGTATATGAAGAAGTCCGTAGAGGTGCGCTAATTAATTTAACAACTCTTCTTGTTCTCTTCATCTTCTCTCAATATGCATAGTATTAATTGTGCGTAAAAATCTCTCAAATTATGCTGATTTTTCTTTGGGTAATTTCTATTTCATTTTTAGAAATAGCAAATTCTAAAGGAACAGAAGAGTTGCTGACATTTGAGGATACAAAAAAAATGAAGTGCACATGGAAGTTCATTTGTGAAGTGTTAAGATTGAACCACCAAATTCCAGAACCTTCAGGGAAGCCACTACAAACATCAGCTTTGACGGATATATCATCCCCAAGGGCTGGAAGTTACTCTGTCTCTCTCTTTCTCTTTCTATACATATAAAGATCAAAATCATTATTTAAGTTACTTATCATATCTTGTTCATGCTTGACAGTTACAGTGGGTAGTGCATGCTTCACATAAAGACCCAGACTATTTTAAAGATCCAGAAAAGTTTGATCCATCAAGGTTCGAAGGAAATGGTATAGTTCCCTTTTCATATGTTCCATTTGGTGGAGGTCCTCGCATATGTCCTGGAAAAGAATATGCTCGATTACAATTACTTGTCTTCGTTTATAATGCAATCATCAAATTCAGATGGGACAGGGTGTTACCAGATGAGAAGATGATAAGGAATCCAAATTTAAAGCCAGAGAAAGGATTTCCAATTCGCCTTTATCCGATCAAACTTTAATTTCTCCCCATAAATGGTCAGGGTATTTGTGTCTTCTGAGATTTCAGTATTCCGTGTCCTTGTATAATGTACCACAACACAGTTTCCGGTAAGCTAATACATGTCATTTTTCTTTTATGTATATAACTATTGATCTGTGTTGACATCCCAGCCTAGATCAGATTCAATTGTAGCTCAAAAGAATTAAATCTACTACTATGTATGAAAAATTAGGCTCTTTCTTCAAGTAAAATTAAAACTATAGTATTGAGTTTCTTTGTTTTATATACAACCAACAGGTTTTGATGTTTTTCATCAAATATAGAATGTATTTTCCAATTATTAAATTTTCAATGAAGGCTATATTTTGAATTGCTTCTTATTCTTGTTTGAGTATTTGATATATGAAATATGTAGTTTCTATAGACCAGTTTACTTACCGAAACTTTACTTTTAACAAACAATCACTTTTTTTAAGCAATCTTTTTGGCTAGTAAATAAAAATCAACGAAGTGGGCAAGAGAAAAAAAGAAACTCATGCAAAGCAAAACTGAGTACATCTCAAGAATTGAGATAAAAATCTTTTTGAATGATTGAACAAGGAGCAAACCAACAAGCAAGATTATGTTTATCTAAATCAAAATTAGGTAAAGAGTATTTCATCACTTTATTCACTTAGCAAAGAAACCACCACTTATGTAGCAAATATATCAGTAAAAAAAAAAACTGAATAAAAAACAATATACATTTATCAAAAAATAATAACTAATATGGGCAAAAGACAAATATCTACGGATTTGTTAATGGAAGTGCTTTTACTCAACTTTGAGTATACCATAAAAGAAAACTCAATAATGGAATAGAAAAGGCACCCAAAAAAAAGGAGTTTTAACAACGTGCAATGTATGTTGTTAAACACTTTTGATAACATGCACATGCTGGATGTTGATTTTGATGTTGTTAAAAGTAAATGATTTTTAACAACATACAAGGTGCGTAGTGCAATATCTGTTACCTGTTATTAAAAACACTTTAACAACATGCAATATATGTTACTTCAGATGTTGTAAAAAAGACTGTGTGGCTTCAAAAGTTTCATAGAGAGCTTGAAGCGGTTTCTAGTGCTAACATACCTATTATCATAATATTATGATAATAGTGTAGTAGTAGCACAGTCAAATTATCAAGAGAAAATATCATCCAGTGCATAAATCCACGTCGAAGAGTGAAATTATAAAATCTAAAATAGTATTAGCAGGAAATTTAGCAGATCCTTTTACCAAGAAGTTGCCTGTTAAGAGTTTTGAATGTCATATAAATGACATGAAATTAAATGTATGCCTGACATACTTTAAGGTAAGTAGGAGATTGTTAGAGCTAATATTATTATTTATACCCTTAAAAGGTATACCATATAATAGTATTATTTTTTATTTAAAAAAAAAAATTGATTTTACATATAATTTGAGCGTATATTGTTTAGCCTTATTTATAAAATATATGATCTTTATGCTAAGCAATTACATGCTAATACAGAAAAATATAAATCACAATTTCTTTGTCAATAAAAAAGTAGTTTATAGCTCTTAATGAATTCTGCTTGTCATAACATAAGATTGTGACCTTTTTACTTTGAAAGTGAATAATTTATCTTGATTACTGAAGTAAAAATTTATGTTTATTTTACATATTAAATTGAATTATCGTCAATTAAAATCTAGTAAGATAAGTATTATTAATTTTAATTCACATAAATTTTAACAAGCTTAATATATCTTAATTATGAGTAAATAATGAACTTATATAGATGTATTATATCTATTGAGTTACTAAAGAGTGAGACTCAATAATATGGTCAAACTCTTGATAATTTAGAAATGTAATAAATAATAAAAATATATACTTATAAGATAAAATCTATTAGTATAATATTTTTTCAAACTGTTTATAGTACTTGATTATTTAAATCTATAGTCACAATTAATTAAACAAATTATTTAGAAAGTTAATTTATAAATAACATTCATTGACTTGAGAAAATAAGTAATTAAAGAGATTTCTAATGAGCCTTATTTTAATTATAGGCATCAAATAGATGATACATTAAGTGGTTATTATTAATTTAAGACTAGGCATGTTAAAAGAATATAATGAGATGAGTTTTTATTTTGTTTCCTTTGGCTAATCATTGAATTGAATAAAATCAACTCAACTAGGAATTGTTCTATAAAGTATTTTTTTTTATCACTAGCATGCAAGACCAGAAGAAATTTTTATTCAAATTACAACTTTTAATATTTAATATTGGAATTAAATGAATAAAATAATATAAAGAGAATATTAATTAGTGAAAGGTATGATATAATAAGGTCAAAGAGAAATTTTCAAAAAAAGATATTTTAGATCTCTTTCCACATTTTTTACAATTTTCCAATATGAAAATAATAGCGCAATACTTTTATCTTTAGTAGTTTTTTTTTTAATATGTATATTCTTGTTTTATGAAAAATATTAATTAGCTGTTAACAAAAATCAAATTAATAAAATTTGATTGTTTTATTATATAATTTTATAGTTTATTTAATATAAAAGAAAAGAGAAATTATAATTTTATGCTTTTTAGATCTTCAATTCTATTTTAATAAATAAGTAAGATATACAAATTAAAATCTGAAATCTTTATATTGAAAATTTTGTAAGTCATGGAGCAGTGCAAGGGTGGATGGATCAAGGCAGTGGATTGTGAATCTACCATGCGCAGGTTCAATTCCTTTCATCCATGACAATGACTAAACTTGCTTCATTGAAACCAGTGCTCTAGGCTTTCCATCTTCTAACTTATTTAAGTAAAATTTCTTTTAGAGAGAAAGAAAAAGGACAATTGCTTTTCACACAAAAGCTTTTAGTTATGAACAAACGAAAAAGAAAAAACATGCCTATATGAGTTAAATTCTAAGAATAATAGAGGAGATTACAATCATATTATCAGTAATTTTGAGAATAATTAAAAGGTTGCAGTCACATTATCAATTTTATACTGAGAAAATCTTCTCTCTGTGCATATTATAAATTAAAAATAATTTTTCACTCTAATTTTATTTGTAAAAATCAATTTTTCAACAATATATAGTAAGAAATTATTTTTTTCTTATTTAAGAAATCTGTGCTTGACAAATATGGATTTCTTTTCTTCCCAATCAATTCAAGTAGAGGCAGTTAATTTGAGTACAAAACAATAAATAAAGACACATTTAGCTATTTTTAATGAATAAATTTTTTTTCTTACTAAATGTTGTTAATTAACCATTAAAGTTTGCAAGGGTGGGTGCTAATTAATTTACCTTGTGAAATCTTTTGGGTCATATAAGAGATTTGATGTTTAAATTTTGTTCACACTGAATTGTATAATACTTGGAATTATTTTCTTCTAATATTTTAAATAAATTAGAAGAAAAATTATTAAGGCTTTCAATATCTTAATAGAAATTTTACCATATAACATTCAAATTGAAATAGCAAATTTTTATTTTTGTATAAAATGTACAATTTTGGTTTATTTTATGAGTATGAAGTGTACATTCACCGTATTCTTTTATGCATAAACATAGTTTGTTTTTTAATTTGAATTTTATTTGAAACTATTATTATATCTTGAAAGTTTTAACAGTTAGTAACATTAAATAACATCATGGACATATTTATTAAAAATAATCAAAGTGGGTGTTTATTTATTTCTGAAATTCAAAAACGTATTTGTTATTTTTCCTGCCAAAATTTATAATATGGCAAAAGCATAATAAAAATTATTTAAGCTATTCAAAAAAACTTTCAATTTGTTTTTTTACTTAATAACCGTATTTAGTGTTTCAAGATCATTCAATTCAATGCAATAAACATTATTTGATTAAGGTTGTGTATATATCGTCAATAAGACTATGACTAATTATTTGTAGCTTGTAGCTAATTTTCTCTCATATTCCCCTTTAAATACCGTCTCCATTACGATACCTAGCTCCCAAAAATTCACGCAACTTGTAGAGTCTAGATCGAAACAAAAGTTATGGAATTCACTTTGCTTTCCTTCCTAATTCTATTGGTTACTCTCCTTTTTCTCTACCATTGGGAGAAATAATGGTCCCAAAAAATTTCGATTCTCACCGAGTAGCACAGGTTGGCCTTTTGTTGCTGAAACTATAGAGTATCATAAAATGGCAGACCAAGGCCGTATCTAAAAATTCATTACAGAAAGGATAAGAAAATTCTCTTCCAAGCTTTTCCCAACATCCTATCTTGGAGAACATATGGTATTTCTATGCAATGCAGAGGGAAACATATTTTTGTTTTCCAAGGAGAACAAGCTTGTTAAATCTTGGATGCCGACTGTGTTTGTAGAATTGTATCTTGAATCTCGGAAAACAAATTTGACAGACAAATTTACATTAGCTTGAAACGCCGCAGCAGCATTTACACAGCAAATTGCAG
>JAWDEX010000013.1:830599-849381 GCA_035221805.1 Trichilia hirta | reverse complement strand
TTATATTCATAAAAATTTATGAATTTATTTTTATTTTATAATTTAAATTTATAAATATTTTATTTTATTTTTATTTTCTAAAATTAATTATAAAATTTTAAATATTTTATTTAAGTTATTGAACAATTTTAATATTTTATACTATAAAAAATTAATTTATAATTTTATAGTCATAAGTCACTTTTAAAAAGTTTATCAAATATAAATATAAAAATATAAATTAATTTTTTATTTTATAATACTTTATACTAAAACAAATTATAATTTATTTTTTAAAATTAAATTTAAAATATTTTTATTTTATATTAATAAAAATTTATGAATTTATTTTTATTTTATAATTTAAATTTATAAAACTTTATTTTACTTTTACTTTTAAAATTTAAATAAAAATAATTTAATTATTTTATTTAAATTATTAAATGACTATAATACTTTATATTACAAAAAAATTTAATTTATAATTTATATTTATATATACTTTTAAAAAAATTATTAAATATAAATATAAAATTATAAATTAATTTTTTATTTTATAATACTTTATATTAAAATAATTTATAATTTAATTATTGAAAATTAAGTTTAAAATATTTTTATTTTATATTTATAAAAATTTATGAATTTATTTTTATTTTGTAATTTAAATTCATAAAAAATTAAATTTATCTTTAATTTTAAAATTTAAATAAAAATAATTTAAATATTTTTACTTAAATTATTGAATGAATATAATACTTTATACTTTAAAAAATTTAATTTATCATTTTATATTTATAAACACTTTAAAAAAATTATCAAATGTAAATATAAAATTATAAATTTTTATAAACTTAAATTATGAAATAAAAATAAATTAATAATTTTTATTTATATAAAATGAAAATATTTTAAATTTAATTTTTTTAAAATTAAATTTTAAAATTTTCTTATATGAAGTATTATAAATTTAAAAAATTAATCTATAATTTATATTTATATTTAATAAATTTTTTTAAAATTACTTATGAATATAAAATTATAAATGAAATTTTTTATAATATAAAGTATTATAGTTATTTAATAATTTAAATAAATATTAAAATTATTTTATTTAATTTTTTAAAAATAAAATAAAATTTTTTACAAATTTAAATTGTAAAATAAAATTAGATTCATAAATTTTTATAAACATAAAATAAAAATGTTTAAAATTTTACTTTTAAAAATTAATTTATAAAATTTTAATATAAAACATTATAAATTAAAGTATTAAAATTATAAATTAAATTTAAAATATTTTTTAAAAAATTTTAATTATTTTAATTTAGAAATTTATAAAAGAAAAATTATAAATTTATATGATAAAATTTAAATATTTATATAATAAAATATATATAATCTTATTTTTAAAGAGGAGAAATTTTGTCGCTCTCTTATAATTTAAGAGATATTTATTATACATATTCCCATAAATGTATAAGTCTCATCTCATAAAAGAACAAAAAAATTTTGTCCCTCAGAAAACATCATTTTAAAAACCATTTGTCAATTCTACCGACAAATTAATAGGTTGTTCCTTTCAAATTTAGTTTACTGTATTTTTTTAGGAAAGCATAAGAAATTGTAAAGACAGCGTCTAACAAGAAGATAAGTGCAAAGAGAAATACTGTTAACTAATCATTTCCACTTTCCTCTTGAATTCAAATTAGATCAAGCTAAGAATCTACCTCAGGTTTGCTGAGTTAACACTCCCAGATTGAGAAATGGTCCTGCAGTTTCTGCTTCAGGTTTTATTATTGCTGTTTTCATGGACTGGAAAATCAATGGCAAAATCAAGACCGCCACCTTTATTAACAAAGCCAAATTGTCCAACCAATTGTGGAAACAATGTTACAATTCCATTTCCATTCGGAATTGGAGAAGATTGTTACTTCCATGATGTGTATGCCATCGACTGCAAATCCAAGAAACCATTCCTGAGAAGCATCAACCTGGAAGTTCTGGAATTCATAATAGAAAAGAGTACCATGAGAGTGAATCAACCAATAATCCATTCCTGTCAGCATAAAGGAAAGGCTGTAAGTTTGGTAAACCTGGAAAATTTTCCATTTTACTTCTCTTTTTACCACAACAAATTCACCGGAGTCGGCTGCAACAACCTTGCATGGATGAAATCTGCTGATGAAATTGTTATTGGGGGTTGCTACTCCATTTGTAATGGGAAAAATAACACAGAAAATGATATTTGCAATGGAATCAATTGCTGCCAGACCGGAGTTCCTTGGGCACTTAAGAGTTTGAATATATCTGTAGAAAGCATAAATAATGAAACAAGCAGCAGCAGCAGCAACAGAAGACAGCAGCAGCTTCAGGAGGAATGTAAACATGCATTTTTGGTAGAAAAGGATTGGTTTCGTAACAACTTTGTTTCTCCGAATGGTGTTGAAAATTGGAAGCAAGTTCCTGTTGTACTGGATTGGAGGATCTACAATTCATCATTTGGGAATTTATTAAGGGATAATAAATCTCCAACCTCTAGATCATCAACCTTTAATTGTAGTAGTAATGAGGATGGACTTGTTATTTGTATTTGCCGTCAAGGATATCATGGAAATCCATATTTTCTGCAAGAATGTCAAGGTAAACTTCTTAATATCCAAATCTTAGTCTCCAAAATTATTTTATTAGTCTAAATTCTTTAGATGATATCACAGTCTTGCTTTTTTTTTTTTTTTTCAAATTATTTAGACCCTTTTAAGAGCAGACGATATTTACTTGGTTGTTAAATCTGAATTCATCAAAAATTGCAGCTTCTTGTTGTTTTTGTTCATGGCAGATATTGATGAGTGTGAGGATGGAAATTCCAGCATTTGCAATTCAAATTTGGTTTGTCAAAACTACGAAGGAAGCTACCGTTGCATTAATCCAGAGCGACCGAAAGTTCATGTGATCATTTTAGGCAAGTATACAGATCAAATTTTGAAGTAGCACAGTGAGTGGGAATCATCCTCTTATCTGAACTAATACATTTGAGTTTTGAAAGATCTTATGTAATCTATCTATATTGTTAATAATCTTATGTTTGTTTCTTTCGATTTGAATGGAATATTTGATATTGCAGGTATTGGCACAGGCCTTGGAAGTTTGTTTCTTCTCATTGGAATATGGTGGATCTGCATCAAAATAAGAAAAAGAATGAAGGAGAAAGAGGAAAATTTCAAAAGGAATGGTGGTTTACTCTTACAACAACAGTTGAGCTCATTTGATGGTAGTGTTGATAGATGCAAAATATTCAAGGCCGATGAATTAGATAAAGCTACTGATTATTTCAGTGTGAATAGAATCCTTGGTCAAGGAGGTCAAGGCACTGTTTACAAAGGAATGCTAGCAGATGGAAGAATCATTGCAGTAAAAAAATCCAAAATAGTTGATAAACCAAAACTTGAAGAATTCATCAATGAGGTTGTCATTCTTTCACAAATTAGCCATAGAAATGTGGTTAAGCTTTTGGGATGTTGCTTGGAGACTGAGGTTCCTCTGTTGGTTTATGAATTCATTCCCAATGGAACTCTTTCTCAGTATATTCATGAACAAACCGAAGAGCTACTGACATGGAAAATGCGTTTACGAATTGCTACAGAAGTTGCTGAAGCACTTTCTTACTTACACTCAGCAGCTTACTTGCCCATTTTCCATCGGGACATCAAATCAACAAATATACTCTTAGACCAAAAATACAGAGCAAAAATAGCAGATTTCGGAACTTCAAAATCAATTTCCATCGATCAAACTCATGTTAGCACAAAAGTATACGGAACTTTGGGATACTTAGATCCTGAGTACTTTCAGTCAAGTCAATTCACAGATAAAAGCGATGTCTACAGCTTTGGAGTAGTTCTTGTTGAGCTTTTAACAGGACAAAAACCGACATCTCCAACTTGGACAAAAGAAGGAAGAAATTTGGCGACATGTTTTGTCGAATATATGGAGGAGAATTGTTTCAATGATATTCTTGATGATCAAGTAAGAATATCAGGGAAGAATGAAGAGATTATAGCAGTTTGTAATGTTGCCAAACTATGCTTAAATCCGAGGGGAAAGAATAGACCCACAATGAAAGAAGTAGCCATGGAATTGGAGAGAATAAGAGCTTCAGAAAGTGGAAGCAATGTTCAGAAAAATTTTGAAAAGGTTGAGTGCGTGAGAGCTGAAGTAACAGAGATTTGGGATATGGAGACTACTTCAACAAGTTATCTAGCTAATTAGAAGTCAAGCATTAATTAATACGGTAAATTAAATTAACATTTATATGTCGTTAATTTGTAGTATTTGTTTTTATTTTTATTTTTGTTTCATTATTGGTTTCACTTACTTTTGATTATTCAATGGTAAAGCTAGCAAAAGCACTTCTGGCGAAACGCTTTTGGAAATTATCTATTGGAAAAGTCAAAAGAAAGAGGCATCTCGGGCTGGAAAGGAAAAAGCATTCATTGAGAAGACAAAGTGTAAATTACTCGTGCTGTCTTGTTTTGATTATCAATTGAGGTCATATGGGACCAATCTAATTTTGCTTTGAATTATTTTATAGTTCTATGCACCGGGAGCACTTTGGTTTAATAATCAAAAAAAAAATATTTATTTCATACCTTTTGATTAAATTAGGCGATAATGCCACGTCAGGAATCCGAGTATAAAAATGGGTCCCACAATCCCAAAAAGGCGTCCTAGGTCAAGCCACGCAACCATATGGGGACCCACTGAACAGATTAGGTCTCTGGATGGTAGCCACGCGTCAACTGTTTAGGCTCTCTGTTAGGCTATGATACGGACAAGCCGTCCAATCAATTGACGTGTAACCGACAAGACGTCTTTGCTCCTGGCTCATTTTACGTCCAATCTTCAATTTTCTATTTCAATTTAATATTATATCAAATCACGAAAATGCCCTTTTCGCCACATATTCCTTAGCCAACTAATCGTCTGATGAATAATTGTATTATTTTTATCCCTTCTACTGAATTAAGTCATAATATACATCCGAACTCACGTGCTTTTAGCAATGAAAAATTCTTATTAATTATCTAATTAAACATTTAAACTCATTAATTTAAATTAAATGTATATATGCGTGTGTTTAAATTAAAAACTATATATGTGTTCAAATCTCAAAATAGGCTTTAAAATTCTTATTATTTGTGATTGAACAACAATTTGATCAATAATATTATAATATTATAATATTCATATAAACAAAAATTATAAAAATATATGTTAATTTTTTGTAATTATATTTTCATTTTACTGTTCTCAAATTCAAATTCGGATAAAATATTAAATACAAATAAAAGAAAATATAATCACTTACTACACTATTTAGACAATATTTTATAATAAAAATTTTAAAATAAATAATATTATTAATAAATATAGTATAATAAAAAATTTTATTTATCATATTTTTTATTTTTAAATTATTAATATTACTTTAAAGATTTGTAATAAAATTTCCGAGCACCATGGCTCAAACATCATGGAAGAGAGGAGTTTACGGCAATGCTGTCTGTCTATCAATCTATCTGAAAATTACATTATAAATAATAAAAATTGCATAAAAAAATCTTGTTATAAAGAATAAAGGGTATATCCTGAACGAAGGGTACAATGGTAATTCAGTAAAATATCCGATAATCTCCCATGACAACCGCAATATAAAATGGCACAAACACAACTGCATCTGCATGCATGGCCCTTCAAATTCTAAATCAATAGAGCTAGAAATTGAAGAAACTAGAAGCTGAATCTATGGTATTCACCAATTTTCAACTATTTTTAGATTTTTCCCGAAATTTTCTCCCCTCAATTTTGCTCTACATAGTCCCTCTCTGCTCAATTTTCATTTTTTCTCCTTTGCATCTGTCATTCATCAAAAAATTCGAGAAAATGTTGTTTCATTCCCATCCCAGTGAATAAATAAAAGAACTCGTCTTTATGTTTTTTTCCTTTTTCCTCTTTTTGGTTATAAATTAACTGAATTTGATTTTGGATTAGTGAAAACAGAGGGGATAAAATAATGACAATGGCGGGCGAAGGTGGCGGGGATGAAACGGCGTCGTTTTCGAGTTCTCCTAGGACCAGGGCTAAGTTTTTGTGCAGCTATGGCGGGAAAATTTTGCCCAGGGCTGTCGATGGACACCTTAAGTACGTGAGTGGTGAGACACGTGTCGTTGCTATCCCTCGTGACATCAAGTTTTCTGGTAATAAACTCAATGAATTTCCTGTTTTAACTGTAAATAATGTGAGAGATGCTATTAATCGGTGTGAGTAATATTGAATTTGCAAGAACTAATGAACTATGGTGGTTTTGATTGGATATGCGGGAAACGGACGGTTTAGATTTCATTATTTGTAGGAAATATAGATTTAACAATTGCTGCAGATATGCTTTTGATGACTAGAACGGTGAATTTGTAGATTATGCATTGGGAATTTATATCTATTGTCGAATATTGATATATCTCTATGTAAAGATCATTGATAATGAGGTAATTCCAATCAATGGTTCAAAAAAATAGATGCAAAAATATTGTTTAATTCAATGTATGATTCATATTGGATTCCAATGCAATGACTAATTTGAACCCCCTGCAGTACTGAGAAATTCAAGTGTAGAAAATGCTGAAATTAGAATTTGCTATGTTTTCATTATGAATTAGAGATAATCTGTTTTTCTTTGCTATGAGTGATATTCATATTTTGTTGCATGTATCTGAGGTTTCATCGGTGTGGAATTCTGTGTTGCCTCAGACTAGATCAACATCATTTGTCTCGTAGGTTTACTTGACATTTCCATTTTGTGTGGCTTTGTGACTCGCAGAGCTGATGAAGAAGCTTAGCACAATTTATGACGGTGACATGGTTCTTAAGTACCAGCTGATACCCGAGGATCTTGACTCTTTGGTGTCTGTTAGAACCGATGAGGATGTGAAGCACATGCTTGAAGAATATGATCGTCATGAAAGCGAAGGCACTCTAAGGCTCCGGGCATTTTTGTTTCCCTCCAACCCTGTTGTAGTTGATAATCCAATAGCTCCCGTAGATCCTCTAGCTGTTGAGCAGCGTTACATCGATGCCATCAATGGTAAAGTTCGTACAACTGGTAGTGGAAGACTCACCCCTATCAAAGCATCTCGTTCAGCACTCGGCATTTCTTCCGCTTGCTCTTCCCCAAAGTCCACCTCCCCTGATGGCATGGCCGTTGATTCCTTTCCTCATGATTTTGTAGTCACGGACGGATGCCAGAACAGTAGACTATCGATGCATAAAGTTCAAAGCTCTCCCAGTCTTTGCAACCTTGCCAGTTCACATCATCAAAGTGGTGGTGCTAGTAATCATCATTTTTACCCGCATCCGCCTCATTACTACTCAAACCACTATCAACACCAACCTCCCAGTCATTCATACCAAACTCACAGATCACCGCCTCTTTCATTGGCTCAGGCAGCCGACTACTTAAGAAATCCAATGGCACATGGCCCCCGTCTCTACCAATCTAGAAGTTACTCAGCAAGTAGAAACATTTTAGGACTTGGTAGCCACAACAAATATGGTTGCTTTGATGAGCCGATTCACGATCCGGTTTACATTTGTCAGAGGCCGGAAAGAGCCTGGAGTCTTCCTCAGAGTCCCGAGAAAGGCAATGCTCAGTAATCAAGAGTTCAAGTTGCATGCAAGCAGATGAATCGGAAAACTAAAAGAAAAACATAAATTGTAAATATTATTTCGTTTTCTATGTTCAATCCATGAAATTTTCTGGGTTTTTTTTTTCACATTACTTGTGAAGTAGATCCATTTTCTCTGCTCAATGCATAAATTTTGTGGGTATTTTTCCCCAAATTTTTTTGCGTTGTAAATTTTTTCAGGCCTCAATCAATAGGTTGTACAATTGTGCGTGGAAAGTCATTGAAAACAAGCTTTTGGTTGAAGCTTAATGGTGCGATCTCTGGAGCTATCTGTCGAGTTTTGTTATTCATTTATTTTCTTTTCGGCTATTCTGCTGCGTTGAATAAGTTCATGAAAGTCGTTTGAGATCCAATCACCCAAGTTGTACAATTCACACAAAAATTGAGTTTAATGCTGTCCTCAAAAGTACAAATTTTACATTAGGAGTTGACGAAGAACTAATCAGAGACATTCGTCGCGTGTACAATTAGAAATGGCAATACTTCGTAGTTCGTGTTCCTAATTATTTGAGGCCGATATGAATTTCATTCATTTAATAATTGTTCTAAAAATTAAAAATTATAACTTGGAATAATTGCTCGACGAGTTAAATAAATTATAATTCATCACTTTGTTGGTAAATTTCCTTTTATCCACATCTATTCAAGTATTAATCACTTCCATTCTGAATACAATTAGATACCAGCAAAAACGTATATACAAATAGAAGGTTTATCCATTATTATCCAGCATGGAGTTCGTAACATAATTTAAACAGATAGATTGCACTTCTAATGTCGATGGCTTTGCTATTGTAGGTTCCTACTCATTGTATATCATGCTCTATATTCCTAAATCATTTTCCAATTAGCACCCATGTATCAAAAATGACAGGAAATATAACCCAAAACCATATCCCATCCCGCCAAAATCAATTCTTATACACATTTAAGGCAAAAAGCTAGGAAGTTTCTCACTTGCTGTCGGTGAAATCTGCATCAATAACATCTCCATCCGGCCCTTTACTTGATGAGTCCGAAGGTCCCGCATCAGCCCCTGGTGTGGGTCCAGTACCAGGAGCAGCGCCAGCTCCAGGTTGGTTGTACAGGGATTGGCCAAGCTGCATGACTTCTTGGTTAAGTGCAGCCACGGCGTCCTTCATCCCTTGGGTTGAACCTTCAGCAATTGCATCCTTTAGCTCCTTAAGTTTTGCCTCAACCTTCTCCTTCACTGGAGCCGGAACCTTTTCTCCCAGCTCCTTCAGCTGTTTCTCCGTCTGGTACACAACAGAATCAGCTTGGTTCTTTGTGTCAATAGCATCTCTCTTCTCTTTGTCCTCCTTGGCAAATCTCTCAGCTTCTTTGACCATTCTATCTACCTGCAATAATCATAAATTCCCTTGGTCTTAATCTTCCATACAAATAATATATACAGCTAAATAGCTTCCGAGTTTAGGCCATCAAGCCTAAAACTGAAAAAGGGGGGTTCAAAGCATGTGTTAACTATCAGCAGAAAACAGAAAGTGGGAGGAAAATAGACTCGGATCCACAACATTAAGCTGTCTGTTGTCCGGAGGTCGACCTAAAATGAGGTATAACTCAACAATTTTACACATCCAACATACCTCATCAGTGGGCAAGGTGCTGGCTCCAGTAATGGTGATGTCTTGCTTCTTCCCTGTGCCTTTATCAACAGCGGTGACAGAAAGAATACCATTGGCATCAATGTCAAATTTGACCTCAATTTGAGGGACCCCTCGTGGGGCCGGGGGAATACCATCAAGACGAAAGCTTCCAAGAGACTTATTGTCTCTCACAAACTCTCTTTCACCTTGGAGAACATTGATCTCAACACTGGTCTGACCATCTGCAGCTGTTGAGAACACCTCTGATTTGGAAGTGGGCAGAGTAGTATTTCTTGGGATAATTTTGGTCATCACTCCACCAAGGGTTTCCAAACCAAGAGATAAAGGTGTCACATCCAATAGAACAATGTCACTTACATCTCCAGCTAGAACACCAGCCTAGAATCAAACAGAATAACGCATGTCAGTAGATTATGGATCTAAAACCAACAAAAAAAAAAATGTTAAATCCAAAAGTTCAAACTCAGATTTCTATGATATAAAACCTGCCTAGGCATCTGGATTGTCTAATTCTCCAGTATAAATTTAACAACCAGAACAATTGACAATGCTTGGAACAACAATAATTCAGGCAATGCTTAACCTACCTGAACAGCAGCTCCTAGGGCAACCACTTCATCAGGATTGACTGTGACATTTGGTTCCTTGCCAGTCAGTTTCTTTACCAACTCCTGAACAGCAGGTATACGTGTTGATCCACCTACAAGGATCACTTCATCTAGATCTTTGAATGAAAGTTTAGCATCCCTCAAAGAATTTTCAGCTGGAGTCTTCAGCCTATTAGAGACAAATTATGGAGTAAGAAACATAGAAAGTATCAGAACACGGGTGAAGTAGAAACAACCACAAGCCATAGCAGCAACATCTAACCACTGAGAGAAACAGTTAACAATTAAACCCACAATTTAAGTTTCTTTTGCCAACACATACAGCCACATAAAAAGACTTTACAATAAAGCAGCAAGGTACCTGTCAAGCAGGTCAGAACACAATTCCTCGAACTTTGCCCTTGTAAGGGTGGTCTCAATATGCTTAGGCCCATCAGCAGTTGCAGTAATGAAAGGCAAGCTGGAGAGGCAGAAAATATCAATAGAAAGTTCAGCTTGGGAGTGGAACGTCTAACGTCTGGATGGGTACACGAACATAGTGAATCATTCAGATACAAGCAACGGACCTGATGTTTGTCTGAGTCAAAGAAGACAGCTCCATTTTGGCCTTCTCAGCTGTCTCCGTTAGGCGCTGAAGGGCTTGTTTGTCCTTTAGAAGATCTATGCCTTCATCTCTCTTAAAGGTTTCAGCTAGCCAATCAACAACCCTCTGCATTCATTACAAGATAATTGTAAGTCCATCCGTTACAAAAGCAGACAATAATTCTACATATGTAGCAAATATACATCAATCAAGGATAGGACAATGATTCTAACCTTATCAAAATCATCACCACCCAAATGTGTATCTCCTGAAGTGGAGAGCACTTCAAACACTCCATCACCAACCTCGAGCACTGCAATAATAAAATGAGTGAGAAAATACTCAAATATTTAACTGTGGATCAATTCTATAACTCGATAAACGTTGCTACTCACATAAGTCCCTAACATAGCTGTAGAAGACAATAAAAACAGATATGCTTTATAAACAGTACCTGAAACATCAAAAGTACCACCACCAAGGTCAAACACTAGGATGGTCTCGTTATTTTTCTTTTCAAATCCATATGCCAATGAAGCAGCAGTTGGCTCATTGATGATACGAAGAACTTCTAAGCCAGCAATACGGCCAGCATCCTTTGTTGCTGTTCTCTGGGAATCATTGAAGTACGCAGGCACCGTGACCACAGCTTTGGTTACTTTATCATTCAAAAACTTAGATGCATCATCCACAAGTTTTCTCAAGACCTAAATTAGAAATACAAAGCTAACTAGTCATCAGTACACATTCCACATATATGATATGGGGTAACACTCCCATTTGACCAATTAAATTGAGTTCATTATAATGTATATGCATTGATAGACAGCAGACATATCTGCAGAACAACAACATACGAAAATATTACAGGTTACCAGTGTATCTGTCATGTAGATGCGTGCTTATTTTATATCCATATAGCATATGTTTGCACGCGAGTGTGTGTATATATTTATGCACTCACAGTGTGTGATGCATGCTGAAAACAATTGTTTGATGTCATACAATTCTCTAGGGAACAAATTAAAATATGAAAGTTGTAGCAAAACCACACACTCAACTAATAAAGTATAACTACTTGCCATTTCCTTGAGGATATGACAATGTTCTCCAAAGAAGCTTACACATTAGAACATTAAACATTTAATAAATACCAAAACCTACATTCCTAAACTAAACCCCAATCCCCTGACCAGAACTCATCAGGATGAAGATAACAACATTTGTTTTCACTACCATGCCATTTTCCTGAGACAAAACAGCACCAACCCACCAGCTTTAGAGCCACCACTAAAATTGACATGTACAAAATACAAAAATTCATACGAATATTAAACTTCTGGAATGCAAGATCTAAATACAAAACCAAAAATAACGCAACGATCAATCACTATACGAAGTAGAAAAACATTAAAGCAATAGGTAAACAAACTTTGAACTCTGCACGTACGAAACAATAGAACACCAACAAAATTCAATACAAAACATCTAAATACCAACAAAACCCCCAATAAAACTAGCCAACAAAAACAAAAACACTAAATGTAAAACTTTATAGCTCTTATACCTGTGCCGAAATCTCCTCAGCAGCAAACTGCTTACCAATAACAGGACAATCCAACTTCACATTCCCGTTCTCATCTCTCACAACCTTATACGAAACCTGCTTCGACTCTTCATCCACCTCAGACATCTTCCTCCCAATAAACCTCTTCACCGAAAAGAACGTGTTCTCCGGATTCACAACTGCCTGTCGTTTCGCAATCTGCCCCACCAACCTATCCCCATTTTTAGTATACGCCACCACAGAAGGTGTCGTTCTCTGCCCCTCAGCATTCGTCACAATAGTTGGCTTCCCTCCTTCCATCGCCGCCACAGCCGAATTCGTCGTCCCCAAATCAATCCCCACAACCTTCTCATTCACCACTCTCACCGGCCCAACTCCTCTCCTATTATCATTCTTTAACTTCAAAAACGTAGCGTTGGGCAACCCAAATCGCGTCCCCCCAACCCTTTGCCCGAAAAATACCGTTCTAACTCCAATCGTTTTATTCCATCCATTACTCCCGTTTTTTCTCGACCCAAGTGGAATATTCCCTAGAAAATGGATTTGAGCAGTACTAGAAGAAGAAGCCATACTTGTGTATTTCTGCAAATTGTATATGGCCCTATTTCTGGAACGAGTACACCAGGGAGTATTTTTAATTGAGGGTGTTTACAAGTACTGAGCGTCAAGTTTGAGGAAGATGAAATTGAAGAAGATAAGAGAAAAATAAAGAAGCGTTCAGGAGGCCAAAGAGTGAGGGTAAGGTGATGCCACGTGTAAGTATTCTAGAATGATCTGTAATTTTTCTGCTCATCCGTTTCGGGTTTTACGGGCAGGGTAAAAGTTGATTTGCTACCATTGGATTGGGATTTTCGGCTGACCGGATGGAAACATCGAGGTGGTTCGGTAGTTCCCGTTGGTTTCAGTTGCGCTTACACCACCATGTTTTCATTTACGGATTTACGTATGATAACAATCAGATCCCTAGAATTTTATATGTTCACGAAAATGATTTTCTTTAGTAATAGAATAATACAAGCCTGAAACGTTATTTGAGTTATGGATAATATAAAAATTTACAGAAATCAAAGTCATAAATATTTAAACTTTAGAAAGAGAAAATCATATTCCTGCAATTCATAAATTATTAACTATAAATGGTACCAAGAATGCAATAAAAATGGTACAAAGAAATCAAAACAAAACAGAAGTTTGTCATTTGCTTTCAGAAAAATCTGCATCAATAACATCATCGTTATCAGGTCCCTTGTTGGATGAATCCGATGACTCAGCTTCAGCGCTAGATGCAGGTCCAGTGCCAGCACCACCGGCACCAGGCTGGTTGTATAGGGACTGGCCAAGTTGCATGACTTCTTGGTTAAGGGCAGCCATGGCATCTTTCATCTTCTGAGTCGAGTCTTCTGAAATGGCATCCTTGAGCTCCTTAAGTTTTGCCTCAACCTTCTCCTTGACTGGTGCTGGAACCTTTTCCCCTAGCTCCTTCAGCTGCTTCTCCGTCTGGTACACGGTGGAATCTGCCTGGTTCTTTGTGTCAATGGCATCCCTTCTTTCCTTGTCCTCCTTCGCAAACTTTTCAGCTTCTTGCACCATTCTCTCTACCTGCAGATTTGAGATGTTTATTCAGCACTATTCGATGACACACGTCATCCCAGCTTAAGAAACTATTTTGTTTAGAAACTCGTGCAAATTTTGTAAGTCCATGTTAGCACAGTTCATCGAAAGAATCAACAGTTAACCGTATTTCAGAACTTGCGACCATTATGTCATAAATTCTAATAGTTCTGAACTATTTTGCTGAGAGCAAATCAACATGCGTACAATTAGGACATTTTTAAACAAGTATCCAATTTGCATGAGCATATGAAACTAACCTCGTCACTCGGCAAGGTGCTAGCGCCGGTAATGGTGATGTCTTGTTTCTTCCCTGTGCCTTTGTCAACAGCAGTGACAGAGAGAATTCCATTGGCATCAATGTCAAACTTGACCTCAATCTGTGGAACCCCACGTGGTGCTGGTGGGATACCTTCTAGACGGAAGCTGCCAAGAGATTTGTTATCCCTAACAAACTCCCTTTCACCTTGAAGGACATTAATCTCAACACTTGTCTGTCCGTCAGCAGCAGTTGAGAAAACCTCTGATTTGGAAGTGGGCAAAGTTGTGTTTCTTTGGATGATCTTTGTCATAACACCACCAAGGGTTTCTAAACCAATAGAGAGTGGTGTGACGTCCAATAGGACAATGTCACTAACATCTCCAGCAAGAACACCAGCCTAGGATAAAAATACATAAGTAAATAATGCATGTCATAGGATTATGGATCTAAACATTGATCTACAATCTCTGCCAACAAATGGAGATTATACAATTCTTCATAATAAATTGAACTTCTGAAAAGTCTTTTTATCTCCAAAGTCGAAAATACTGTTCAGAAGCGTTGAACAAACCTGAACAGCAGCTCCAAGAGCAACCACTTCATCAGGATTGACTGTGACATTTGGATCCTTCCCAGTCATTTTTTTTACCAGCTCCTGAACAGCAGGAATACGAGTTGATCCACCAACAAGGATAACCTCATCTAGGTCACTGAATGAAAGTTTTGCATCCCTCAAGGAATTTTCAACTGGTTTTTTGAGCCTATTAAAGAAAATTGAGGAGATCAGGCATAAAATGGAGGATTAGGACCCAAATGGCCAAGAACTAGTGGAAGCCACAAGATAATAGTAACATCATCTGGCCGTTTAAGCAAGGACTTAACATTCAAGCCACCAAGCAACACTGTATTCTATTAAAACACGCATCGGCAAGCTTCAGAAAAGAGCTAATACTAAACAACATAAGGCACCTGTCAAGCAGATCTGAACACAATTCTTCAAACTTGGCCCTTGTAAGGTTAGTCTCAATATGCTTGGGCCCATCTGCGGTAGCAGTAATGAAAGGCAAGCTGGAAAAATGGAAAATTATCATTTCAACATACAACTGGGAATGCGGAACAGTACATGAGGAAAAACAGAATCATGTAGATAGAGCAACATACCTAATGCTTGTCTGAGTCAAAGATGACAGCTCCATTTTAGCTTTCTCAGCAGCCTCTGTCAGCCGCTGAAGAGCCTGTTTGTCCTTCAAAAGATCTACCCCTTCATCTTTTTTGAAGTTTACAGCAAGCCAATCAACAATCCTCTGCACATTTAAGTGATAATTGTGCATACATTAATCACCTAAACAAAAGCAAATTAACTTCTCTCCCTCTCTCTCTCTCTCTCTCCTACTCATTCACACATGCACACAAACATAAACCAAATAAGATGGCCATAATATAAAAACAAGATCTTAACCTTATCAAAGTCATCACCACCCAAATGTGTATCTCCTGAAGTAGAGAGCACTTCAAACACTCCATCGCCAACCTCAAGCACTGGAATGCAGAGGAAATAAGTGAGATGACACTAGCATACATAAGTACAAACAGACTTTTCAGTTGAAAATACTTGACAGTCACCCACACTAATTTCTGCTTAAAGTAACAATTGACAAATTCTTAGTCATAGCTTAGGAAGAGAAAACAAAGATAAACTTCTGAAGAAGTACCTGACACGTCAAAAGTACCACCACCAAGGTCAAATACTAGGATGGTCTCATTGTTTTTCCTTTCAAATCCATATGCAAGCGAAGCAGCGGTAGGCTCATTGATGATACGGAGAACTTCTAAGCCAGCAATACGACCAGCATCCTTTGTAGCTGTCCTCTGTGAATCATTGAAGTAAGCAGGCACTGTGACAACAGATTTAGTCACTTTATCATTTAAAAACTTGGATGCATCATCCACAAGCTTTCTCAAAACCTGAAATAAGTGCACAAAATGAATTACCATCAAAATTAAAATGAGCTATTTGCTAAATAAGTTCAACAAAGAAAATTACATATTAATTACATGTATTGGTTTTATGCCTTAGCAAGTACCACACCAGTGACCTAACTTCCTCGCAAGTTACATCTTAAAAGTGAAAGAAAAAGTTGTCACACAGTTAAATACAAGCACAAACAAATCCGCGTGAACCACAAAAAATATCAGTACTGCTCCACGAGGAAGCACATGGTGTGAATGTTAAACATTCAAAAAAATTCATCAGACACAAATGAAATCTATGATTCAATAAACAAATCTCCAAAACCAGAATTCACAAGGATGCAGGTATCAACATTTCCTACCACATTCCAGCACCCAAACACCATTATCGTACCAACTAAAAATCCATCAATACACACACAAGTATACAAGCTAACCATTCACACATCCAAATTCCATAACACAGTAAAATTTAAACAAACCTCTGATTCTACAAAACAATTTCTCAGCAACCAAAACTGATGCAATTCAACAAACAACAACAAAAAGGCACCAATACCGATGCAATTCAAACGTTCTATTAAAAACCAAAATTCCAAAATTCAAACTTAGCATCCACATACCTGAGCAGAAATTTCCTCTGCAGCAAACTGCTTGCCAATAGCAGGGCAATCCAACTTCACATTTCCATTCTCGTCTCTTACAACCTTGTACGAAACCTGCTTCGATTCATCATCCACTTCAGACATCTTCCTTCCAATAAACCTCTTCACCGAAAAGAATGTATTCTCCGGATTCACAACAGCCTGTCGTTTCGCAATCTGACCCACCAACCTATCCGTATTTTTTGTGTACGCCACCACAGATGGCGTCGTCCTTTGCCCTTCAGCATTCGTCACTATCGTCGGTTTTCCTCCTTCCATCGCCGCCACAGCCGAATTCGTCGTCCCCAAATCAATCCCCACAACCTTCTCGTTCACCACTCTCACAGGACCCACAGCACGCCTTCTTCCTCCACTCTCATTGTTTAACTTCAAAAACGCATCTTTTAGAAGACCAAAATGCGGTTTCCTCAGCCCTTGACCAAAAAAAACTGTTCTTGCCGCTGATGATCTGTAACTACTACTGTTACTTCTTCTTGAAGCGAATGAAACACTACCCAGAGAGTGAATTTGGGCGGTTGAAAAGGTGGCCATTTTGGTCTTCTTCTGCTTCTGTCAACGTCTAAACCTTTTGTTTTTAGGAGGCAGAAGAAGATGATGGTATTTTTTTGGTAGCAGGCGAGAAGGAAAACCCTAACGAAGGTTTTTGTAGATAAATAGTGTGGGTTTCATTTGAATTCTTGTGGGAAATAATAACATATGGTACCTATACTTTGATAATTTTTAAAATGAAGACAGCTTCTGCATTTATATTCAAACAGATCCTCGAGTTTAAGAGGTGTCAACGTCCCAAATTTTGAACTTTTAGTCTTTAATTTGTTATTTTTTTATTAATTAAGATTATTAAAACATCATTTGATTTAATTATTACATAATTATTGTTAGGGATATTGTCGAATTTTTTTTATTTCCGAATTATTTTTAAAAACTTTAATTAATTATTAATACTTTTTGCCTCCCGATAGATTGGACTTTCATGCTTAAAATACAAAATTTAATGCGAGTGCTCTCATATCATGCTAGTTTAGCTAATTTTACACCTCTATTCATTGTTAATAAAACAATTGGATTATCCTTATAATTTTGAAATCTTATAACGTTGAAATAATATAAAATAAAAAATATAATTTCAAATATTTAAAAAAATTGAAACTTAAAAACTATCATTTATAAGTATGATGATAGTCACATCCCCACCCCATTTGAGCTTGGAGCTTAAATATTCTCATAATATTCTTTCACAAGAAAAACTCTAAGTAGATTGCTTAAATTAGACAATGATATCTTCTCTCACTTGAGTAGGAATTTAATCACCAAACTTTACAGACAGTACAAAAAATTAACATCAACACCTGACCTCAAAATACATGGGAATGTATTAATATCTATTCACAACATCCTCTACAACACACTGTCTCAGACAAGAAAATTTCATTTGCAGCTACAAATGAAATTTACAAAATGGGCAAGGAAGACCAGGCTTATATTGGAAATCCCAATTCTTTGTGTCAGTTGCTGAATTTCATTCATTGCTTGAAGTAAGTTAGAACCAAAAACGATGTCTTAGGTTAAAAAAACAAAGCCAACAAGGTTGCCTTTTAGCTTTTTCTGTTTTTCTGAGCAACTGAAACAAATGTATCCTTGAACAGAGATCTGTATTTTCTGGACATCAATTTACTCTTACATAGTAAATTGTTTTTGGGGAAGAGCTCTCCATCCAATATCTCGCCGATAGAATCCTCCTGGCCAGTTAATTTCCTCTGCTGCTTGATAAGCTCTATCTCGTGCTTCTTGAAGATCTTTTCCCTTTGCAGTAACCCCAAGAACACGGCCTCCAGTGGCAATGAAGTTTCCATCCGAGCCCAATGCAGTTCCAGCATGAAATATTTTAACAGATGGAGCAACTTGTTCCGCTTCTTCAAGGTTCTGTACCACACTGCCTTTCTTGTAGGATCCTGGGTATCCCTCACTTGCCATTACTACCACCATGGCAGACCCCGTGGACCAGTTTAATGTCACCCCATTTAGTTCTCCTCGACATGCGGCAAGTAGAACTTGTGCCAAATCAGACTCCAACCTCACCATCAGGACCTGTGTATTATTAGAGGGAAACACGACAGGTTAAAAAGATTCCAGATTAACTAGCATCATAATTTAAGAGAACTATATAGA
>JAWDEX010000013.1:818472-830499 GCA_035221805.1 Trichilia hirta | reverse complement strand
GGCTCTCAAGAGTTTGAATATTTCAGTAAGTAAAATCAATAACAAGCAGCAGCAGCAGCAACAGAAGCCAGCAGCATCTTCAGGAGGAATGTAAACATGCATAATGGTAGAAGAGGATTGGTTTGATAACAATTTTTTGTCTCCAAATGGCGTAGAAAATTGGAAACACATTCCCGTGGTGTTGGATTGGTGGATATATAATTCATCTTTTGGGAATTTATCAAGTGGTAAATCTCCAAGCTTTGGATTATAAACTTTTCATTGTGGAAGTGATAATAGTATACTTCTTAGATGTGCTTGCCATCAAGGATATTGTGGAAATCCATATTTTCTACACGGATGTCAAGTTAAACTTCTTAATATTCAAATCATAGCCTCCAAAATTATTTTCTGAAGAATACGAGCATAAGTTTTTTTTTATCAAGTAGATGGATATTTTTTAGCCCAAATTGTTTATATAGTACAAAACTCGGCTTATTTTTCGATTATTTAGACCCTTTTTAGAGTGGATGATATTTACTTGGTTGTTAAATCCGAATTTATTGAAACAATTCGCTTGCTAACTTCCAGTTGAATAATTTGTTGTTGTTCATGGCAGAAATTGATGAGTGTCAGGCTGGAAATTCCAGCATTTGGATTTCAAATTTGGACCGAGAAAGACGGTAATTGGATCGACGGCACTACTTCCGATCCCTTGTGGAACTACCAATTCAAACTTCGGGTATTGTCTTTCAGGAACAGAACAAAGAAAGTGGAATTGGCACTACTCTGGAAATATTCCTTCAGATTTTTTCAATCCAGTTAACTCTTCCTCCATTACTGACGAACGGATCCAGGTAGCTCAGATCCAGCTAGGTATAGAACTGCGTCTGCGGTTCGATCTTAGATGTTCGGTTGGTGTAGCGGGTTAGGGATAGCTGAACAGAGCAGAACGACTTATCGCTGTGTGTCTAGTAGTATAGTACCGAAGACTATGAAGGAAGCTACCGTTGCATTAATCCGGAGCGACCAAAAGTTCATGTGATAATTTTAGTTAAGTATACAGATCAAAGTTTAAAGTAATACAGGAAGTGGGAATCATCCTCTTATCTGAGCTAATACATTTCAGCTTTCAAAGATCTTATGTCGTGTATCTGTATTGTTAATAATTTATGTTTGTTTCTTTTTATTTGAATTGAATATTTGATGCTTCAGGACCTGGCACTGACCTTTTTTTTTTTTATTCTCATTAGAACACGGCGGGTGTGCATCAAAATAAAAGAGGGAAGGAGAAAGCAGAAACTTTCAAAAGAAATGCGGGTTTGTTCACCATTCCAAAAAGGAGGTGTGGATGAAGCCACGTAACCACGCATGGGACCCGTAGAAACGTATTAGGCTCTCCGGTTGATTGCCATGTGTTTGACATATTAGGTTACTAATAAGGCCATGATATTGACAATCCGGCCAATCAATTGACTCTAAACTCAGAAGTCATATTTCCTTCGGTCGTAATTTGGATTAAAATGTAACTATTGGATGCAAATATATAATAATTAAATAAATTTAAATTTAAAAATTTTGATATAAATAATAAATAAATTATATTCACGTTGAATAAATAATAATCACATTAAATTCGTATTTAAGTTTTTTGATTTGTTTATCTATTTAAAATATAATTAAATAAATAAATAAATAATTGTGTCAATTGAAAAATTATATCTAATTAAATAATTATATTGAATTAAATATTAATATTTTAATAAATTTAAAAATAATTAAATAAATTTTATTTTAATAATTAAATTTATCTACAATTGAATTAATTATATAATTTACTTTTTAATCTTTTTTAATTATATAATGAATAATTATATTTAAATAAATAATCACATTTAAAAGAATAATTATGTTTACTCGAATAATTTAATTTTATTAATCGTATTTTAACGAATAATTATACTTTTAAATAAATAAATATATTTAAATAATTTGAATTTGTATTTATATTTTTTAACATAAATAATAATTATATTATATTTATATCATATTTATGTTGAATCAAATTCGCCTTGATTATCTGAATTGTCGTATCTAGCTCCAGCAATGATTTTACGTCAAATCGCCAATTTTCTTCTTTAAGTTTTTACTATATAAAATCACGAAAATGCCCTTTTATCTATATAATCGATTTTAGCTCACTTTATCCAACTAATTGTTTGTTGAATAATTGTTCCACTTTTATTCCTTTCAGGAATTAGGATTGGGTCATATACAGACAGACAGACACGCACGCACAAACTTACATGTAATTAAATTTTATTAACAAAGAAAATTTATTATTAATTTTATTATTAATTATCTAATTAAATATTTTATCTCTTTTATTTAAATTAAAAATATGTGTGCTAAAATCTCAAAATAGGCTTGGAATTTTCTCACAATTTGTGAAATAATATACTCAATAAAGAAATATATGTTAAACATTATTAATTAATTCATTATGTTATTTTATATTATAATAAAAAATTTAAAATAAATAATATTATTGATAAAAAAATTTCCGAGCACCAAGGCTCGAACGTCGGTGGAAGAGATAAGTTTACCACGACAATATCTTATCTATCTATCTAAAAATTTAATTATAAATAATAAAAATAGTAAAAATTATTGTTAAAAGGGGTAACGGATATATCCTCAATGAAGGGCACCATGGTAATTCAACAAATATCCGATAATCTTCCGTGAGAACCGCAATATAAGTTGGCCCAATCACAACTGCATCTGCATGAATGGGTCTTCACTTTTTCAAGCTAAATCAGAATATATATTTATATATATTTTTTCTTAATGGAATTAAAAATTGAAGAAACGAAAAGCAAATCTGTGGCATTCACCAATTTTCAACTATTTTTAGATTTTCCCGGAAATTTTCCCACCTAAATTTTCCTTCTCATTGTTTCTCTCTGCCGAATTTTCATTTTTTTTCTTTTTCATCTGTAACTGATCAAAGAATTCGAGAAAATTTTGTTTTATTTCCATCCCATTGAATAAATAAAGGGACTCATCTTTATTATTTTTTCTTTTTCCTCTTTTTTGTTATCAATTGGCCGAATTTGATTGTGGATTGGTGAAAACAGAGGGGAAAAGAGTATCGATGGCGAGCGAAGGTGGTGGGGATGAAACGCTGTCAACTTTGAGTTCTCCTAAGAGCAGGGTCAAGTTTCTGTGCAGCTATGGCGGCAAAATTTTGCCTAGAGCTGTTGATGGACACCTTAAGTATGTGGGTGGTGAGACACGTATCATTGCTATCCCTCGTGACATCAATTTTTCTGGTAATAAATAATGAGAGAGATGCTTTCAATTGGTACGAATGTTATTGAATTTGCAAGAACTATGGTGGGTTTTGATTGTATATGCGGGAAATGGACTGTTTAGATTCCATAATTGTGGTAAATATAGATATGCAAATTGCTGGAGATATGCTTTTGATGACTAGAATGATGAATTTGTAGATTATGTATTGGGAATTTATATGTATTGTCGAATATTGATGTAGCGTCATGAATCTCTATATAAAGATCAGTGATGATGAGGTAATTCTCATCAATGGTTCAAGTAACTAAATGCACAAACATTTTTTCATTCGATGTGTGATTCGTATTGGATTGCAATGCAATGATTGATTTGGATCCCCTGCAGTAATGAGAATTTCACGTGTAAAAGGTGCTGAAATTAAAATTTGCTATGTTTCCATTATGAATTAGACATAATCTGTTTTTCTTTGCCATGAAGGCTATTCATATTTTGTTGTATGTATTCAACATATTAGCTCATCGGTGTAGAGTTCTGTTGCCTCAGACAGGATTACCATCTGGCTGTTTAAACCTTTGTCTCGGACACTGTCTGTTCTGTATTGTTTTTTGATTCTATGATATCATTTTTTACTTAACACTCTCATTTTACGTGTCTTTGTAACTAGCAGAGCTAATGAAGAAGCTCAGCACAATTTATCATGGTGACATGATTCTTAAGTACCAGCTGATACCTGAGGATCTTGATTCTTTGGTGTCTGTTAGAACCGACGAGGATGTGAAGCACATGCTTGAAGAATATGATCGTCATGAACTCGAAGGCACTCTAAGACTCCGGGCATTTTTGTTTCCCTCCAACCCAGTTGTAATTGATAATCCAATTGCCCCCGTTGATCCTCTAGCTGTTGAGCAGCGTTACATTGACGCCATCAATGGTATAGTTCGTACAACTGGTAGTGGAAGACTCACCCCTATCAAAGCATCTCGTTCGTCATTCAGCATTTCTTCAGCCTGCTCTTCCCCAAAGTCCACCTCACCCGATAGCATAGCCGTTGATTCCTTTCCTCATGATTTTGTAGTCATGGACAGATACAAGAACAGTAGACTATCGATGCATAAAGTCAAAAGCTCTCCCAGTCTTTGCAACCTTGCCAGTTCACACCATCAAATTGGTGGTGCTAGTAATCATCATTTTTACCGACATCCTCCTCGTTATTACTCTAACAACCATCAACACCACCCTTCCAGTCATTCTTACCAAACTCACAGGTCGCCACCTCTTTCATTGGCTCAGGCAGCCGACTACTTCAGAAATCCAATGTCACATGGCACCCATCTCTACCAATCTAGAAGTTACTCAGCAAGTAAAAATTTTTTAGGGCTTGGTAGCCACAACAAATATGGTTGCTTTGATGAGCCGATTCACGATCCGGTTTACATTTGTCCAAGGCCAGAGAGAGCCGGAAGTCTTCCTCATAGTCCCAAGAAAGGCAATGCTCAGTAATGCAACTGTACGGGCTGCGTCAAGCAAATGAATCGGAAAATTAGAAAAAAAAACGCCTACGGTAAAATATAATATTCCATTTTCTATACTCAATACAAGAATTGTGTTTTTATCCCATTTTTTGTGCTGCAGATCCATTTTTACTGTTCAATACTTAAATTTTGTGGGCATTCCCCCCCTCCCCCTTTTTCTGGCATTGTAAATTTTTTTAGGCCACGTTGAATAGGTCCTACTATTATTGTGTAGAAAACCATCGAAAACAAAATTTTGGCTGAAGCTCAATGTTACCTTTGAGCTATCTGTCGATTATTATTATTATTGTTGTTGTTGTTGATGTTGTCGTCGTCGTCGCTATTTTTGCTGTTCTGCAGCATTGACTCTGTTCATGAATGTCGCTTGAGATCCAAGTTGCACAGTTAACACAAATATGGATTAAAATTGAGCTTGACGTTGTCCTCAAAAATATAAATTTGACATTCTTATGCCGATTAAGAAGCAACGACCGAGCAGATACCTTCATTCTCAGTTACGGTTAGAAGTGGCAATTATCTCAGTCGCTTTCGTACTCATTTTAAGTTGATATGATTTTCATTCATTTAATAATTGCATTAAAAATTTAACTTAAATTACACATAACCATTAAACGTGTTAAATAAATTGTAATCCATCACTTGTTTGGCATTCATTTTTTTCATGTTTCAATATAAAGACTTAAATATTTATAGTGTACTTATTCAAGTATTAATCACTTTTATTCTAAATAAAACTAAATAGCAGGAAAATATCTACAACTTGAAGTGTTTATCCATTGTTATCCAACACGTAGTTCACTCGGAATAATCGATGATTAATGGCTTTAACCCCACGATTTTTCTACTATTTCATTGGACATTATCATAATTTCAATTAGCAAAGAAAAGAAAGATCAAATCCAGGAGCGTAAAAAAATTTCTGACACTCTACTCTAGCATCAATATGACCAATTACCATATAGAAGATTAGTGTAATGCAAGTGAGATTTTATTGACAGTCAAATCATTCTTAACATAATTTAAAAAGATAGAATGCACTAGTAATGTCAATGGTTTTCCTATTGTTGGTTCCTACTCAGTATCTCATCATCATCTCTATATTCCTAAAACCAGCTCCAATTTGCTCCTCAAGCATCAAAATTTCATTTCCATATCCCATCCACCAAAATCAAATTCTTATACACATTTAAAGCAAAAGGCTAGGAAATTTCTCACTTGCTGTCAGTGAAATCTGCATCGATAACATCTCCATCCGCCCCTTTACTTGATGAGTCTGAAGGTCCAGCATCAGCACCTGGTGTGGGTCCAGTACCAGGAGCAGCACCAGCTCCTGGTTGGTTGTATAGTGATTGGCCAAGCTGCATGACTTCTTGGTTAAGCGCAGTCATTGCGTCCTTCATCCCTTGGGTTGAACCTTCGGCAACTGCATCCTTTAGCTCCTTGAGTTTTGCCTCAACCTTTTGCTTCACTGGAGCCGGCACCTTTTCACCCAGCTCCTTCAGCTGTTTCTCCGTTTGGTACACAATAGAATCGGCTTGGTTATTCGTGTCAATAGCATCTCTCTTCTCTTTGTCCTCCTTGGCAAATCTCTCAGCTTCTTTCACCATTCTATCTACCTGTAATAATCATACATTTCCTCTACATTAATCTTCCACACAAATAATAAATAAAGCTAAATAGCTTCCAACTTCTAGACCATCAAGCCTCAAACTGAACAAACGTAGGTTCAAAGTATGACTTGCGATCAGCAGCAAATGAAAACTGGGAGGAAAATATACTAGGACCTCTAACATTAAGCTGTCTGTTTCCTATGGTTGACATAAAATGAGTTATAATTCAAAACAATTTTACACATCAACATACCTCATCGCTGGGCAAGGTGCTGGCTCCAGTAATGGTGATGTCTTGCTTCTTACCTGTGCCTTTGTCAACAGCGATTACAGAAAGAATACCATTGGCATCAATGTCAAATTTGACCTCAATTTGAGGAACCCCACGGGGCGCTGGGGGAATACCGTCAAGACGGAAGCTCCCAAGAGACTTATTGTCTCTCACAAACTCTCTTTCACCTTGGAGAACATTGATCTCAACACTGGTCTGACCGTCTGCAGCTGTTGAGAACACCTCTGATTTGGAAGTGGGCAGAGTTGTATTTCTTGGAATAATTTTGGTCATCACACCACCAAGAGTTTCCAAACCAAGAGACAACGGTGTCACATCCAATAGAACTATGTTGCTTACATCTCCAGCTAGAACACCAGCCTAGAATCAAACAGAATAAGGCATGCCAGTAGATTATGGGTCTAAAACTTGAAAAAGGATGTTAAAATCCACAAATTCATCCTCAGATTGCTGTGTTATAAAATATACTACCAGAGCAATTGACAACGCAAGGAACCACAATAGTTCAGTAGTGTTTAACCTACCTGAACAGCGGCTCCTAGGGCAACCACTTCATCAGGATTGACTGTGACATTTGGTTCCTTGCCAGTCAATTTCTTTACCAACTCCTGAACAGCAGGTATACGCGTTGATCCACCAACAAGAATCACTTCATCTAGATCTTTGAAGGAAAGTTTAGCATCCCTCAAAGCATTTCCAACTGGAGTCTTCAGCCTATTAATGACAAATTACAGAGACAAGAGTCACAAAAAAGCATCAGAACCCAGGGGAAGCAGAAACAGCCACAAGCCATTGCAAATTCATCTAATCATTTAGAGCAATAATTGCCAATTAAACCCACCATTTAAGTTTCTTTTGCCAACAAGTACAGCCAAATAAAAACTTTACAATAAAGTGGCAAAGTACCTGTCAAGCAGGTCAGAACATAATTCCTCAAACTTTGCCCTTGTAAGGGTGGTATCAATATGCTTAGGCCCATCAGCAGTAGCTGTAATGAAAGGCAAGCTGGAAAGGAACAAAATATCAGCAGAAAATACAACATAGGAGAGGAATGTCTGGATGGATACACAAAGAAAGTCATTCAGGTACAAGCAAAGTACCTCATGTTTGTCTGGGTCAAAGAAGACAGTTCCATTTTGGCCTTCTCAGCTGTTTCTGTTAGACGCTGGAGAGCTTGTTTGTCCTTCAGAAGATCTATGCCTTCATCTCTCTTAAAGTTTTCAGCGAGCCAATCAACGATCCTCTGCATTTGTTTCAAGATAATTGCTAATTCATCCAACACAAAAACAGACACTATCTCTATACATCTAGCAAATGTACATCAATCAAGGATAGGACAATGATTCCAACCTTATCAAAATCATCACCACCTAAATGTGTATCTCCTGAAGTGGAGAGCACTTCAAACACTCCATCACCAACCTCGAGCACTGCCATAACAAAATGAATAAGACAATACTCAAATACTCAAAAACGGATCAATTCTTTAACTCAAAATCATTGCTACTCGTATAATTCCCTAAAATGTCTGAAGAAGACAAATACACTTCAGAAAACTGTACCTGAAACGTCAAAAGTACCACCACCAAGGTCAAACACTAGGATGGTTTCGTTGTTTTTCTTTTCAAATCCATATGCCAATGAAGCAGCAGTTGGCTCATTGATGATACGAAGAACTTCTAAGCCAGCAATACGACCAGCATCCTTTGTTGCTGTTCTTTGGGAATCGTTGAAGTAAGCAGGCACAGTGACCACAGATTTGGTTACTTTATCATTCAAAAATTTAGATGCATCATCCACAAGTTTCCTCAAGACCTAAATTAGAATTGCAAAAGAAATTACTCATCAGTAAACGTTTCACATATGTAATATGGGGTAACACTCCCATTGGACCAATTAAACTGAGTTCATTATGATGTATATACATCAATAGAGAGTAGACATCTATGCAGAATAACTACATATGTAAATACTACTAGTTACCAGTGTATCCATCATGTACATCTGTGCACAGGCTATATAAATATATGTCTATGTGTGTGCCGGCACAGCATGTGATGCTTGCTGAAAACTATTGTTGTCTATACACGATAATGAACTCAGTGCAGAATAACTACATATGTGAATACCACCAGTTACCAGTGTATCTATCATGTACATCTGTTCATAGGCTATATAAATATATGTCTATGTGTGTGCCAGTTCAGAGTGTGATGCTTACTGAAAACTATTGTTCGATGTCATACAATTCCTAACTAATAAATGAAAATATAACAGCTGTAGCAAAACCACACGCTCAATTAATTGAGTTAACTACTTGCCTCCTCAATTCAAGGATACGACAAAGTTCTCTAAAGAAGCTTACATAATACAATATTAAACATTTAACAAATACCAAAACCCATATTCCGAATCCAAAACCCCAATCCCCCCACCAAAACTCATCAGGATAAGATAGCAATATTTGTTCTCACCACAATGCCACTTTCCTGTGACAAAACAGCACCAACTCAACAGCTAAAGAACCATCACCAAACTAACAAGCACAAAATACAAAAATTCACACGAATATTCAACTTCCAGAATAAAAGATCTAAACATAGAACCAAACATAACACAACTATCAATCAGTCTACGAAGTACTCAACAATTAAAGCAATATATAAACAAATTTTGAACTAAACAAAACGCCATCTCCACGTACAAAACAATAAAATACCAATAAAATTCAATACAAAAAAATCTGAATACCTACAAACCCGCCAATAAAAATAACCAACGAAAACAAAAACACTAAATTTACAACTTCGTAGCCCTTATACCTGTGCCGAAATCTCTTCAGCGGCAAACTGCTTACCAATAGCAGGGCAATCCAACTTCACATTCCCGTTTTCATCTCTCACAACCTTGTATGAAACCTGCTTCGACTCTTCATCCACCTCAGACATCTTCCTCCCAATAAACCTCTTCACCGAAAAGAACGTATTCTCTGGATTCACAACCGCCTGCCGTTTTGCTATCTGTCCCACCAACCTATCCCCACTTTTAGTATACGCCACCACAGAGGGTGTCGTTCTCTGCCCTTCAGCATTCGTCACAATTGTCGGCTGCCCTCCTTCCATCGCCGCCACCGCCGAATTTGTCGTTCCCAAATCAATCCCCACAACCTTCTCATTCACCACTCTCGCCGGCCCAACCCTTCTCCTATTATCAGTCTTTAACTTCAAAAACGTAGCGTTGGGAAACCCAAATCTCGTCGCTCCAACCCTTTGCCCAAAAAACACAGTTCGAGCTCCAGTCGCTTTATTCCAACCATTACTCCCGTTTTTTCTCGACCCAAGAGGAATATTCCCTAGAAAATGGATTTGAGCAGTAGAAGAAGACGTCATCCTAGTGTTTTTCCGCAAACTGAACAAACCCTAGTGCTGAAGCTAGGGAACGAGGGAGAACATTTAATCGATGCTGAAGCTAGGTAGTTTTAACGTTGAAGAAGAAGAAACGCAAGCAGATCCTAGAAAGGATGAGAAGGGTTTAGGCGGAGAGAAAGTGAGGGTTAGGTGATGCCACGTGTAAGAATTCTAGAATGATCGATAATTTTTTTGGTCTTCCGGTTTGGGTTTTACGGGCAGTGAGAGGGTTGATTTGTGACCGTTGCATTAGGATTTTCAGCTGACCAGATGGAAACATCGAGGCTTGGTAATCGGTTTGAGTTGGGCTGGGCTTACGTCAACATGTTTCTATTTATGGGATAATAAAATTCAGGTCCCTATAGTTTTATATTTTCACAAATGTAGATATAAGTTTTCCTAGGGCATGATTTCCGAAGGATTTTTTGAATTATCTATATTCGATAACATAAAAATTTATACATAAAGAAAGAAATCAAAGGTAAACTTCATGAAACAAAAAAACTTATTTCTGCAATTGATAAGTTGTTAACTATAACCCAAGCAAAACTACACAATAATAATAAAATGATTTCCGATGCAGCTAGGGATTTCTGTCTGGCTTTTGATATCCAGGACTATATCTCTAAAGCAAACTTGAATCCGTTCCCCGTGGAATAAAAAATGATCCAAAGAAATCAAAATAAAACATAAGTTTCTTATTTCCTTTCAGAAAAATCTGCATCAATAACATCGTCATTATCAGGATCCTTGTTGGATGAATCTGACAAGCCAGCTTCAGCGCCAGGTGCAGGTCCGGCGCTGGCATCAGGTTGGTTATATAGGGAATGGCCAAGCCCATGACGTTTTTCATCTTCTGAGTTGAGTCTTCCGAAACAGTATTCTTGAGCTCCTTAAGTTTTGCCTCAACCTTCTCCCTGACTGGTGCTGGAACCCTTTGTCCAGTCTCCTTCAGCTGTTTCTCCGTCCGATACACAACAGAATCTGCCTAATTCTTCGTGTCAATGGCATCCCTCCTTTCCTTGTCCTCCTTCGCAAACTTTTCAGCTTCTTCATCACTCAGAAACTTACCCCATCACTTGGTACGGAGCTAGTGCCAGTAATGGTGATGTCTTGTTTCTTCCCTGTGACTTTGACAACAGCAGTAATACAGAATTCCAATGGCATCAATGTCAAACTTTTCAGCTTTTCAGCTTCTTGTCCTCCTTCACAAACTTTTCAGCTTCTCCATCACTTGGAAACTTACCCCATCACTCGGTATGGAGCTAGTGCTGGTAATTGTGATGTCTTGTTTCTTCCCTGTGACTTTGACGACAGCAGTGACACAGATTCCATTGGCATCATGTCAAACTTGAACTCAATCTGGGGAACCCCAAATGGTGCTGGTGGAATACCATCTAGATGGAGGCTACCAAGAAATTTGCCATCCCAAACAAATTTCCTTTCACCTAGATGGACATTAATCTAGACACTTGTCTGTCCATCTGCAGCAGTTGAGAAAACCTCTGATTTGGAAGTGGGCAAAGTTGTGTTTCTTGGGATGGTCTTAGTCGTAACACCACCAAGGGTTTCTAAAACAATAGAGGGCGGAGTGACATACAATAGGACAATGTCACTGATGTTTCCAGTAAGAACACCAACCTAGAATAAAATCAAAAAGAAGTAAATAAGTAAATAAAGCATGGCGTAAGATTATGGATCTAAACATTGATCTACAGTATCTGCCAAGAAATGGACATTGTAAAATTATCCATAACAAATTGAACTTCTGAAAAGAGATTTTATCTCAAAAATTGAAATTATGGTTTGGATGTGTTGAACATACCCGAACATCATCAGGAATGACTGTGCATTTGGATCCTTCCCAGTCAACTTTTTCACCAGCTCCT
>JAWDEX010000013.1:790474-800577 GCA_035221805.1 Trichilia hirta | reverse complement strand
ATTTTAAGTCAATAATGTTGACCTAACCGTGAACTTTAACTTCAAACTCAAACTGCAAAATGGGCTCGACAATCATGTTATGTGACAATGCCAAATTATCATTAATTTTTTTCTGTACTGCTTCAGTCAGATGTCCTTCTCCTGAAACAGCCATCTTCCTGCGCTCACAAAACTATTTTTGAAGTATTGATCTAATTTATTCAATCAATGATATGATTAGAAGAGAGCATGCATTTTAAAGCAACTAATTAATACTCTCAACAATATTTGTCATCATGATGTCGTAGCAACGAGATAAAAATTGTGATCTTGCCCACTTTTGAACCCCAATATCAAACTAAAGGTAGTCAGCTGCCTATGGATACATCGACCTTAAATTGAACATATATTCATTGAACTCAAGAACTCGATAAACTTTAATAGTAAAAAAATACGCTTGCATGAAAGTATTAGTTTTCTGAGCTCGCATCTTGTACTTTGCTTTTATATTTTCGTTTATATGGTAGGTACAAAACTCACGAAAACACTTACTCTAGTTATTGCTGATTTAAATGAAAAGGCGCATGCAACATTTATTCTTAACACCTATTTGCTATATCCTTTTAGGATTTTGGTGTGCTTAGAATTAATTGGCTAATTGACAAATCATTGGGGTTGGGGCTTTTTGGCATGCTGTATTGTTAGGTTAGGATGTGCTACTGAATCAACATTTGTGTCATAAAGTCTTGTCTGTCCAAGTTGCACATGTTTCTGGAATGTTGAGGCTTTTTTGCTTACAGTATCATCTGTGATTTAAACAATGTGCAGTCAGAAGCAAAGAAATGGAAAGCTCAGTTGCGGGAGGCTAATCGGAAGAAAAGAATTCAAAGGATAGAGCCTAAGACGACCGCAGTGACAAGGGAAAGAGCATGGGCTGAAAGACTGACAGAGCTACAGCGGCTTGAGGAAGAGAGAAAAAAATCAGTGGCTTGAAATTTTCCTTTTTCTTCACTACATCTGTTGTCACAACGCCGTGGTTTATTTTTGATATTTTGACGTCACCAAAATTTTTGGTTTGGTAGGGTAATGTTTTTGCTTTAAACCGTAGACAATATACTGATATTATGCAGTTTCTGAAGCAAATCCTTCTTTGTAATGCTATGTTTAGAGTATCTGGTCATAAGTTAGCAAGTGATGTTCTTTAGAGCATAGGGGTTGAAGAGATTGTTTTTAAGCTGGAATGGTGAAATTACTAGGGAAATAAGAAACACAACATGCTTAAAGTACAACTATGGAGTTTTAGCAATGGAATTCGTTTCCATTACACGTCCATAATTTCGAATTCTTTTTCCGGTTGGCCGCAAAGGTTCTAATATGTAGGAAGAAATTTGTCTGTTTTGGGAGCGAACAAGGATGCTTCACTTAAATATTTTGTATTACAAGCACGGAAATAGGGGGGTGGCAGTAGTATTACTCTGCCCCATATTAGCAAATCTATGTGTAACATGTAGATTAAACGTGTTACTATATTAAATTCTATAAAATCTAATTCGATCTATTACATGATGCCAAACATGTTAATTGATTATAATGGCAATGATGCATATATACTGATAAAGGATTACAATAGATAATTAATTGTAGTTTAGTTGTGTTATCACTTATATATTTAATTTAAAATAACTAATGATATAAACAATTATGCTTTTGATTATGCGAAAAAAAAAAAATTCAATCCATATTTCTAAGAAAGAAAATTCTTATCAAATTCGTTCTCTATCAAAATTTTATATGTTTTTATTCTATTTTAAAAATTTTATCAGTTGAATCAATTGACCGGCACCTAATTAAGAGAGAGAAATGGAAGACTTTTTTATTTATTTCAACAAAGTTCGTTGTTTTTGTTTTCCGTTTTTTAGTTACAATTTTACATATTGATAAACCTAATGTTCTTTCCATTGTAGTATATAACCGTAGGAACTATGAATTCATCAAAACGGAGGACCACCAAATGGTCATATTCATAACCAAAATAAACTCTTTCATAATTTGTTAAAAAGATAGAAAACTTCATATCTTTTTTGAAAGCATGCATGCTATGCTAACAACAGATGGAAAAGACAACATGATATGGGTCCCAATTTAATCCATATGGGCTATAAATGTTTCTCAATTTATGTATAATCTACTTCTAATTTCTATAAAAAAAATGTATTGAAAATTAAAAACTAATTATGTATAAAGAAATTAATTATAATAAAATATTGTTTATTTCAACAGAACCCATATTGTAAGATCACGCAATGAAGTAGATACTAATGCTAACGATCTGTACAGCGGGACCTACCTACTTGGTCCTGAGCTCTGTTTGTTCGCCACTTTTCGAGCATTAGAAGGTATATACGCGCTTGTGGGTGATGGAAGAGTGATTGGTTGATTTAGCTTTGGTGAGAATGTGATCGTCATGTGATGCTGCCTAATCTATATCAAAAGAACGAATAAAATTGTCTACATCATGATTTAAAGCTAGGCGCAATAGGTTGAGTTGAGCCCCGACCTTTTAGTTGTTAAATGTTTGCAAAATTAAATAAAAAAGGTGTTGGCAATTTTAATCCAATTCTTAATGGAATTTCTCTCAAATAATATAATTTATAACTTTATATTAATCCAATTTTCATGACATCTATTCATAACATTTTTTTAAAACATTTACTCGTTTTTATCAATAATTAAACCACGATAGTGATGCATCAACTACTTACTCAATAGTTGCAAGTGGTTGACTAAATTTAGCTTAATTTATTTTTTTAAATCTCATTTAAAATTGTAATATTTTTATTATGCCCTAAAACAAATTTAGAAAACTTTTCTATTTTCATAAACTAGTTGAAAAAAATAATTATTTTTTTGAACTTAATTTATGACACTCACTATTTAGTAATAAAGTCTTTAAGATTTGGTAAGTTGTAAGTAGGAGTGAGTGAATCCAATCCAATCCAATCCAAAATAATAATTAAACGATTCTAAAATTTTTGGAGTGATTTTTGAATTTAATTAAATTTAAATTAATACATTTAAATTGATTTAAAATTTAAATTTAAAACAATTCATATTGATAATAGCCACTTCTTTAAGCGAATTCTATTGATTTAAATTGGTTATAAAATTTTTTAGATTGATTTCTATATTAAAGTAAATTTAAATCAATATATTTGAATTAATTTAAAATTTAAATTCAAACTGAACCAGACTTACAATGCCAAGTCTTAGTTAGAGGAATTATTGTAATTTCATATTTTTATAATATTTATGATAAGTATAAAAAAGATGACAAAATTAAAATAAAAAAAAGGTCTTAAAACATAATTTTGCGTTTAATACGTGTTAAAAATAATAGTTTTTATTTAGTTGCATGTAAGATTGAATTGGATGATGGGCATTTTTATATTTTAAATTGCGGGTGTGTAAAGTATCTTTTAAGAATATAAGTAGCCCCGCCCTATGACAACCTTATCTTTATAATTCTTTATATATATATATATATATATAATCAAATTTATCTTGAAATTAGTTATTTTTAATTATTGTTCTTAATAGTACTACTATGTGCAGACATATTTTTATATAAAATCTATTTATAAAATTAATATGCCAAAAAAAATAAAATACATGACAATGATATAACACCATTGCATTAATTTATACAAAATAATAATTATATCCTTAATATTATAATTTGCTAAATTAATATATGACTTATTTTTACAAATTTCATATTCTTAGTCAAAATATGTCAAAATCTTGTTTGAATTTATAGCATGAGAATAGTATCCATCATGTCAAATTTATAGCAAAATCAAAATATTATAATTAAGTCGACATAATAGAATCGGTCAATTTAAGGAGTTCTAAAATAAAGAAAAATTTAAAACTATCAATACCTTATTAAAATATATAATGCAATAATTATTGTTTTATTATCAATTAATAAAATAAAATTACTTACCTATTCTCACTTTTTTAATTAAAAAAATTATGGGTCTATACGAGTTTAATATTAAATAAAATCTATTAAAAATAAAGTCAATTTTATTTTACTCCTTTTTTGTATTATTGAAGTAATAATGCATCCAACAAAAATAAAATTAAAATTAACATACCGTTATAAGAAAACATATACATATTCCAATATCATCAATTATTGGTGTATTCATGAACATGATTGATTTTAAATGTTTGTCATTTTGCTTATACTAGATAGTTACATAAGTACATAAGAATAAAAGGTCCATTTTCATGCACCCATTGAATAAAGTGATAAACTTTTTTATTATAATATTAAAAAATTATCACTGTTATTGATTTTATTAATATTTAAATATGTTGATAATAATTAATCCTACAATTAATTAATGTCACAAGAATCTAAGTAAATTGTATCTTATATTTAAAGCAAATTGTTTGCTTCTCTTTGAAACCCCATTTAAATAATTGTCATGAGTCATAAATTCATTGCATCAATGAGAAATTATTTCAAGACAATTTAATGAATTATTTTATTGGAGTTGAAATAAAGAAGAGCATTGGTTATAATTTATATAGTTGATGATTGTTTATAATTTTTTTATAAATTACTTTTCAATTTTATTTATAGTATTTTTTTTTCTATTTTATGATATTTTAGATTTTATATTATCTAAAGTTATACTCAAAAGTGCATCCACAATATTTCATTTAATAATATTCATAATTTATCAATATAACCTCCATATTTTTTTGCCTAACAAATTCAACTGGCATGCCTAAAAATTTAGGCTAATAAATTATAGTATTTGGGTCATTCTAAGTTGTGTTTGATTTTGTATTGTAATTGTATAATACCTTATTAATTATTAATTTATTCAAATAATTTAATTGATTTTCTTTTATGTTTATTTTCTTGTAACGGACAGATGCTACTTATTATTGTTTGAAAAATAAAGCAAGAAAACAAAAAGTAAGTTTAAAATGTCAAGGTTTTTAATTATTGTGTTATAAAATTATTGTTACCAAATGCAAACGAGGATTTGAAAAAACCATATTGTTGTGGGAACAATAAGGATTATATAAAATATAAAATTTACATAAAATTTTTTTTACGATGAATAGATCCACAAAATTAATTAAATTAATATATATCGTATACTAATATATTATATTAAATATGAATCATTGACTTAATAAATGTGTTAAAAAATTTAAAAATATATTTTTTCAAAAATCATATTTGATAAGATTAAATATAAATTATATTTATTAATTTACTTCAATATTTGGAATAACATAAAATTATCTTTGTTTTTATAGGCAAATCACATATAAAAAATAAAACTATAAAATCATGCAATATTTACAGACCATAAAAAATATGAACCCAAAATATTGAGCTAAACTTTTTATATAATTCCAAATAATAATAATAAAAATTTATATCCTATTTTATAAAATTTAAAATAATAGAGACCTTAAATTTATTATCTCATCTGACTATTGCTTAAATAATTTCATTTTTCGGACACTTCATATATTTTGGCATATTATTATTATTATTATTATTATTATTATTATTATTATTATTATTATTATTATTATTCAGACACTTCCTTTATTTTGGCATATTATTATCATTATTATTATTTAAGCAATACTCAGATGAGATAATAATTTTAAGGTCTCTATTATTTTAAATTTTATAAAATAGGATATAAATTTTTGGAAATGTTAAATACGTCCTCATCCGACTGTCCCTATCAAACCCTATCGTCTTGAATTTTGATTTGCTATTACGTATCTCATGTATCTTTTCTGTCCATTAGTATGTTAACAATAGGTGATATTTGATATATCAGTTATTGTAATAGGGATTATGGACTCATGTTACATATATATTAAAATTATGTCAATTTTGACAAAACGTTAAAAATTATGGATACAATTGTTATTATGTTCTGTCAGAATATGAGGCGAAGGAACGTTGTCAAGTTATTGTTAGTACTTATTAAGCACTCTTCACTCGCTCTCCATCCTCTGACGAACGAAAAAAAAAGAAAAGAAAAAGAGAAAATATTAGAAAAAAACGCGAATCAGATCAGCAGCAGTTACGTTTCTTCCGCTTTCTGTGTTTGTTTCTCGTTTCAATTTCAGCAAAAAATTCGTCGAATTTTGAAGCTGAAAGACGCAGAATGCTTGAAATCTGCTTTCCGTTCTTGTTGAAGCACTTTCAGGTGAAGCATCTCCAACGATCTGTTTTCGTATCTGAATTTATGAAGTTTTTTTAATGAGTTTTTGAATTTTAAGCGAGTTTTGGATAGATTTTTATGTTTATTTTGTTCCAAAAGATGTTTAATTTGCTCATTTTTGTTGAATGGTTAAAATTTGGTGGATTATTTATTTATTGGTTGATTTTTTGGTTAAGAAAGTTGGTCCGCTTTATTTCTAGATCTGATCAAAATTATTTTTATTTTTATTTTTTAAATTTGTTTTCTTTCCTATTACTTTATAGCTTAATCATGCTAGGGAAAAAAATGAAAAAAATATTCTTTTTAGTTTTATTAATTGCTTTTATAATTATATATGGCTAGTTTTAGAAGACGAACTCTAGCTAAGCTGGTTTGGAGATGGACGATAAGCATGTAATAACTAATTTTATTATATTTATTTAGTAAATATTTAATGCAATCTACCAGGATTAAGCTTTTTCTGGTTAGATTTTAAGGCAGTAAATATTTTATCACGTTTGCTACTATTTTTGGAAGTCTTTAATTCTCAATCTTGATAAACTTGTCGCATTTTTTTAAATAAATTAATGCAATCATTATGAATTAATATTCATGAATATGTCAAATGATGCTTCCAATTATAAATTTTTTATGCTGCAATTTATTTTTCTGAGGTAAGAAATTTTGTTATTCCTATTAGGAAGATAGGTGTTTGGATGGTATGGGAGGAAGAACCACCAAGCATCAGAAGGGTAGCGAATACTAGTCTCTACAATACACAGCAATCGTATATATGGCATCTGCCAGCCTAGGAAATGGGGGAGTGGGAAGTTCGAGGTCAGTTAATGGCTTCAAGAGTTCATCAAGTTCGGTTGACTGGTTGGGAAGAGAAATGCTTGAAATGAGGTTGCGGGATCAGGTGGACAATGACGATGACCGAGTAAGCTGTTTATCTTTTGATGTTTACAGTCTTGAAGTCACCTTTTCTAATGCTACAAATGTGATTGGTTTGCCCTTCTTCAACTATATCCCACAATAGATAACAGTTTTGCGTGGTAGTGGAAGTAGTGTGATAGTAATGGGCATTTCGGTCAGTTGAAATTATTTTCTGCCAGTATGAATGGGCTTTACAGTTTTCCAGTACTTCTCCCATAGCTTACAGTGTCTTACACCATGCCATCTGTTGCAGGATAGTGAGCTAGATATAATTGATGGAGTGGGTGCTGAAACTGGACGTGTGATAAGAACAACTGTTGGTGGTCGAAATGGCAATTCGAAGCAGGTAGAAAGGGATAAATTGGTAGAATAAACTAATTTTATTTGTTGATGTTATCATAATTGGTATATCTCTTACTTGTTTTGCAATGGATATTTTCTTTGGGTTGGCAGAAAGTCAGTTATATAGCTGAGCATGTGGTTGGAACAGGTTCTTTTGGTGTTGTCTTTCAAGTAAGTACGGTTGTTTCATTGTTTTGAATTTTAAAATTTAATTTTTTCCCTCTAGAAACTTATGTCATTGAATTAATTTATATGCATTATGCAGGCAAAATGCCGAGAAACTGGAGAGATTGTTGCTATCAAGAAGGTTCTCCAAGATAAACGCTATAAGAATAGGGAATTACAGATTATGCAGATGTTTGACCATCCAAATATTGTTGCCCTTAAGCATTGTTTCTTTTCAACAACAGACAAGGAAGAGCTTTACCTGAATCTTGTACTTGAATATGTTCCTGAAACTGTTAATCGAATTGCTAGGAACTACAGCAGGATCAACCAGCGGATGCCGTTAATATATGTTAAACTCTATACCTATCAGGTTGGTGGTAACTTGTTTGTTTACATGTTTGAAGGAATTCTGACTTCTTTTGAAAAATTTGACTTTCTTACTTAGTACTTGGTTGGGGTGATTGATTTTGAGTGGGTGATTGGATATGGCAGTTGGTTGTATATCGAATATGCTACCTAGCACTAAATATTAGGAGTCATTACTGTTAATCTAAGTAAACCTCTGTGTTTCTTAATAATGAGATTGGTAATGGGCGGGGCCCAGGCCTGGACTAAGAGGACAACTTTTTACAGATGCTCTAGTAGTACTACTACCAGTGTAATTGTTATTTATTTTGTTTTTAGTGGCTGATGAGAAAAGTTAGAGGTACATGGATGCATAAAATGATTAGATTCATATGATTTTGTTTTAGTCGGTTAATTTGAGATGAAACAAGGTCAATTTTCCTATCTACACCCAAGGATTGCTAATTTAGTACAAACAATTTGATTTTGTGTCTATTCCTGCTGAAGCCACTACGCATTTATTTATTTATTTATATTGTTCTGATTACTTAATTAACTTTTTACTGTTTGTTTAACTTAAATTATTATTTTTTTCCTCCTTTGTTGCAGATCTGTAGGGCACTAGCTTATATACATAACTGCATCGGTATTTGTCATCGTGACATCAAGCCTCAGAACTTACTAGTAATCTTTTCTTACCCTTGAAAACACGAGACTCCATTTGCTTATGACTGTATTGTTTGTTAGCATGATACATTTTATTCTGAGTGCCTAGGTATTGCTATAACATTTGAAGTACTTAACTAAGTGGATTCCAAATTTCTAAACAACTAAGTCAATTCTAATATTTTTTTTGTCCCGTGTATGGTGCACCAGTTTGCTGTAACACTTTTCACATTTTAAGAACAACCGTTTGAATTTTTTTTTCTTTTGACTTTTTCATCCATTTACAATCAGTTTAAGCTAACAGCAATGATATGGTATCATGAATTATCATATGACCAAGACAAGTATGATTAAACAAATTTTGTTATTCATGCTTTTGAATACGCACTTGTATATTCTTTTATACATATTTTCTGATTAAAATAATTTGCTTGTACATACTTTTGAATATGAACAATATACCCTTTTATGCATGTTTTCCTGTATGGGAACAATGGCAACATCCTTAGTTCTTAAAGACCATGAAACTAACAAGGAATTCCCTTCTGTTTTGTTCATTACTTGTATCATGAGTTATCTTTATGGATGATCAACTTTTATGCTCATACCTTCCAGTAGTAGTAGCAGTAGCCATAACATGAATGGTTTCATGCTTTCTGGGATCAACTCCTATGGATGTCCAAAGTTTCTTGCTCGCTGATGCTTGGAGGTTGCTTTCTTGTGGACATCCTTGATCTTGGTTGTTGGCATCTTTGCATTTTTTGTTTTGTTGTCTCAACTAGCATGTCTGTCTGATGCAATCTTGGATATCCTGGTATTTCTAGGGGTTAAGCTTTTAATTTTCTCCCCTAATTGTGTTTTTGTGTTCTACCTTATATAATCAATACCCCTTTGCATTGTGGAGGTTCAATTCAAAAAAAATGCTAGTTGAGAAAATAAGATCAAAAACTTGTGATTTTATGTTTGGCTGATTCAATCTTGTATATGCTAGCCTTTCTGGGTGTTAGGCTTTTATGGCCTACCTATTTGTGATTTTATGTTCTATTTCATAAAATCAATATCCGCTGCATTGTCAAACTTTTTAAAAAGGAAAAAGAAAACACAAATGAACACGACTGTGTTCCTCAAGCTGGCTGTGCGAGTACAATGCTTATATTTTGCACCTAACAATCTTTCCTCACCTTTCTAGTTTTATTTTCTTCAAAAAGGAAAAGGGAATTTGTTTTTTGATAATTTTAGAGTGCAATGGAGGTTGCATTAATTGACAGCCCTAGTTTATTCATATCCTTAGATTATTATATTTTTATTTTTAACGAAAGAATGGGGTGCTTAAGGTGCTGTTTTTGGACCCATTTAATGCTTAGAAATTAAGTTTATCATCAATAATTGACATCTCATGCTGGAGTTTTG
>JAWDEX010000013.1:761935-773736 GCA_035221805.1 Trichilia hirta | reverse complement strand
ATTCATCTATCTTTTTAACTTGGTCTTAAATAATTCACTGACTTGAGCGTCGAAATTTATTCGTGGGTAATCCGGCTTCACTCCTAACTCATTTTTTTGTGATTTCAGGCATTCTCCGAGGATTCCTATCAGGAGGCTCTATGTCAATTGCAACAATAAAATCTGTATAATGTGCTAAATTTTTTGTTCCCATAAAATTTAGACATCAATACAGTCAAATTGGCTTACCCTCGTTTCTCAAATATAGAGTCAATGTGCAACCTAAATCGACAGACATTTAAGATAGCTGAATAGAACTGCGAGGAAGATTACAAATGACGTCTATGAATCCAATATTGATTTCTATTGCAGTAAATACATGCCCTTTTGTGTGCGTGCGCGCCTGTATTTATGCTTGTGAAAGAACATTACCTCAACTTGTTTATCAGCAACTGCAACGTGCAAGACGGTCATGCCATAATCATCCTTAGCATTCAATATTTCAGGATTATCCGTATTTTCCAACAAAAACTTCAGTGCCTCCAACTGATTGTATTTCACACAAAAATGTAAGATGGTTTCACCCCAAATTGTAGTGGAAGAAGCTGCAGGCGGTCTGGTTCCGAGCAACGCCCCAAGGACATCAATCCGGCCTTTCATGGCTGCTAAATGAAGGGGGTTTCTTCCGTCTACATCACGAGCAAAACACATATCAGGATTAGCTTCTAACAGTACTTCAGCTATTTCAGCATGACCCTTCTGTGATGCAATGTGAAGCGCTGAAGATTTCCGCTAGTCTAGCTCTTCAGCAAGCTCGGGCTTTGTGCGTAAAATCTCCTTCACAAAATCCACATGCCCAAGCAAAGCTCCTACGTGCATAGGAGTCTCAGATAGATAATTCATGGCAACTCTATCAAGGATTAATCTATCTTTTTGAAGCAATTCTAATGACTTACTGACACACCCTTCTAATGCTGCTTCATAAAGCATCGTTTCCATCTTTCGTTTGATTTTGAAGTCTGAGAAATTTAGTTTGATGAAATTAAAGGCTTGCTTCTTTATTACGTTAATTTATATATGCAACTTCGCGTCAATGTGAAAAGAGCTTTCTATTTGTACGGACTCCGCGTCAATGTGAAAAGAGCTTTCTATTTGTACCGGCTCCGCGTCAATGTGGAAAGAGCTTTCCATTTGCTTGTTTTTGATACGAAATCTCTTTTGTTTGTGTTGACGAAATGATATCCTTAACACACAAACAAATAGAGATTTCATTTAGTCTGTTAAGTTGACGAAAAGAGTATTATGATCCAGTGCTGGTGTACGCACAAAGCTCAAGTAATTCGATCCAATTCATGTAGTCTTTTGCGTACGTGGAAAAGTCTTGTTGTGGAGTCTGCCGATGCCACGCCAGAACTACCAATGCTGTTGCTGAATTCCAAAATTCCTTGTCATGACTTTTAAAACAATGAATGGAATTCCTAATTCTGGAATCCCACACACACAATATCGGGAATGATTTAATGGTGTAGTATTACGTTATTTATTTATATCAAATAAATTCTTTGACTCTTATTAAAATAATCAATTTAATCTCGTATTGAATTTTGTCTAAAACGATTCCAAACCCCTTTGATTGGGAAACAAAATTGCCGAAATAATCAGCCAACTGAAAAACAGAGCCAGAACAGAGACTGACAAAACCTGTTATTTGGTAAGCCAGAGGCATCTCTAGAGAGCAATCTAACAATACGTGATAAAAAAATATATATATATTTTTAAAATTAGCAAACGCTGCTCCTCCTAAAATTTAACCCAAATGAAATAGTTTTAAAATTATAAAAATTTATATCAAATAACTACATCTCAAAAGTAATACTAAATATTCAAATAGATATCCTAATTACATTTGATGCATCAGTAGGAGATAGATTTTACAATTCTTAATAACCAATTATTTTACATTAATATCTAGTCAATGACAATCACATTATTATGCAACTTGAGATCTTTAATATTATTTTTTCAAAAATATGCTATATACTTATTATTAAAATTGCTTAATTTTTTTAAGGTTAGTTATATTCTTTTTAGTTTATATAGATAGATATAGACACACACTTATGCTTTTATATATATATATATATTTATATATTATTTGCTTATAGATTCGATCAAGGAAAGAAACTTATACTATTGTAGCTGTTCACAGTTATTTGGGCAGATTGATCTTCCAATATGCTACTTAAGTTTGATAAAAGATACAAAAAATAGAATAGCAAAAATGAAAGAAAGAGTTAATTATTTATTAAATCTAAATAATTATTCTCAATTTACATTTCATAGATAATATACACAACTACAAATAGATAGAAAGGAGGTATAGATGAAAGAATAAATTCGAAAAAAAAAAAAAAATCTTTGATTTATTCAATCAATAAATATTAAGTAAAATAAACAGACTTAATCCTAATTTTATTATTTATTAATAGATTTTCAACAAGCAACCACATTATTTTATAAAAACATCATGTGTTATTCATCAAATTATTTTAATAAATATTAATTTAGTCCAGCCTGATATAAAACCCTATACATATAAGGTCTCAAATTTTTAATTGCACTCAAAAATATGTTTTGATTTGTTTTTTATACATTATTTTTCCAAAAACTAAAATTAAATAGTTTTATGTAAATAGAAAAATAAACGTATCTGTTATTTTAACTTTATTCTCAAATATAGTTATGCTTAAGTGAAATTTAAATATATTCATGTCCTCAACATAAAGAATAAGTGTTACGAAAAAATTTTTACAAAGCAACACAATATTATTTTGGAAATACAAGGTTAGGAGAATTCATCGTAGTCAAATCAAACAACAATAATGTTTGAGTGTTAAATATAAGTGTGTAAAGTAAATAAATCTCATATTAGAAAGTTATAAAGTGAGTGATATATAACTAAAATTAGCTTATACACCCAATGATTCAAGATTTTGAATAGAAAGAGATATCTAAATTCATGAATATATACCCAATATTCTCTCCAAATTTTAGACCTTTTTCGGTCCTACAAATAGATTAAATATGGAGACAAATTTATATTCAACCATAGATAAGAATTTTACACAATAGGAACAACAGGTGGTTCATGAGCCTCTTGAGCCTAATTCTTCTTCAATCTTCTTATTCGTTTAAGGATATACCTTATCATTTTTACAGTTATTCAAATCATGTGCCCGAGAAGAAGAATCGCCACCAAGCTAATAACCCATAACGAAATCCCTGTATATGTATAATAATCAGAAGGTGTTTTAAAGGAACCTCTAGAGATGAGATAAGCAGTTGCCATTGCAATAACTGCAACCCATATGATTACCATTAAAATCCATGGAAAAAGTCTACGCTTAAGGGGTAAGCCGCTCATGAGCAGTAATATAATGCTGAGGGAAGCAGTAAAACCAAGGGTGTTAAAAAAGAAGAATAAACTTTCTTCAGAGTCTCCACCTGAAGATGGCATAAACTTTGTCATTGGTGGTTCTGATGAGAAATATTCATCTGGGTCAGGGCCAGGGTCTACCAAAAGTCTAGAAATTTGAGAAGGACTTGCGGACGATGCACCGGCAGCTTGGGATATTCTTGGGTGTTGGCAAGTGTTTTTCCCAAAACTAGGAGGGTTCGTAGAAGCTTGGAAAGCCATGGTAGCGATCAATGATGCTACCATCATTAAGGCATTACGCATTTTTTCCAACCAATCATCTCCATTCTTATGACTATTTTCTAAATCATAACCTTGTTTCTTTTGATTATTTCCAGGGGACGTTAGGTTGTTGTGGGTCTGCTGGCTGCCTATTTCAAGTGCTGATAAATGAATATTGTTTTCCTTTGCAGTAATTGCTCCAGCACGCCGAAGTGATTCTCCGATCTCCCAATCTTTAACATCTCTTTTGGTTTGAGCTAAAATATCCAAGGCTGTGAAGCCATTTGCATTAAGAGCATTCACGTTTATTGCAGTTCTAGTTGTCAAAAACTTTATGACCTGCATATAAAATGAAAGAAAGTTTCCTAAATTCAACGAATGCATAAAGACTTACTTTTTCACTATTCGATTCATTAGAATTCACTGTTTAAAATACTTTAAATTTCATGTCTTGTGTTACTTTTACAGTTCAAATTGACAAGCATGCACATATTGACCTTTCAAAGTTCACTCCTGCACACTTTGCATTATGTGAAGTGGTGGGGCAAGAACTCTCCTTAGAGTGATTGATCTAAACTCTACCCGGTAAAGAACGGACCAGGTAGACTCTGAACTCTCCGCTAGACCTGTAGTCATTATTTTTCAATTTGATCACTTTTTAAGGGATGGTCTTCTAAAAACCCACACCATTCCAAGTCAAATAAACGCAACAAAGATCTACAGTGTGTCAAAGTGCCAAATTGATCGCATCAAAGTGCCGACAAAAGGAAGCTGATAAGGGGAGCAAATAAGGTTTAAGTGACGTGGTATTAGTAGACCTCACTAGTAGACCTTTTGAAGATATACTGAAGAAAAAGAAAATGGTCTGTTGATGGTTTTACTCATCCTGGTGATCCCCACTTTCACTATTATTTAGTAAGCGACCTAACTCGGCTCCTATCACCTTAGCATCCCGACCCTGTTTTGATTACCGAGGCTACCAAATTCTTTTATTATAAAAACGGGAGTTTCGGATGGGACATATGGACACATTTATTAAGAAGTAGCTCCAGTGTCCTATCACGAAGGAGCGTCGTGCCCTGTAGGTTGCAGGTACTCATTGCAGCCCCAAACTTAATATAAAGGAATGGTAAAAAGACCTACCAAATAACTATACCTAATTCTGTCTAATTAGGCTCCCGTTCTCTGATGCTCATATGTGCAGAGACTTTATAAATGGTAAAATTGCTATATGGAAAATGATTCGATTCTGTTGGGGCCATTTTCAACAGTTGAGAGAAAAGAGAGAGTTCTGCTGACAAAGATCAGCCCTCCCTCATAAGCATTTCCCGAGCCCAGTCTCCCAGATCAGTAAACATTCAAATACTCATAATTCATCTCTCTTTTTAACTTGGCCTTGAATAATCCACTAACTTGAGCGTTAAAATTTATTCACCGATAATTTGACTTCACTTCTAACTCGTTTTCTTGTGATTTTATGTAGTCTCTGAGGGTCCTTATCAGGAGGCTTTACGTCAATCGTAACAGTAAAATTTGTGTGGTGTGTTAAGTTTTTCGTTCCCAGAAAATTTAGGCATATATCATATAGCTTACAATTTACTGATAATGTATGCTTAAGGAGGATTCCTAGGTGATGCTATTGACAATACTAAAGGCTGCGGGTTACCAGAATATGATGTGAGACATTTCACTTGGTGTATCCTTGAAGGGCTCTCTTATATCCATGATTCTGGTTTTGTTCATTGCTATTTGAAACCAGATGACATTCTTCTTGTGCCATCTGACCCTGGTAAACCAGTGGCGAAAATTTGAGATTTGGGGTTAGCGAAGAGAGTAAGACAGAACAAGAAACAAAGGTGTGATCATGGTTTGAGGGGAACTGCGCTCTATCTTGCACCTGAAACTGTAATTGATCATTTGCAGGGGCCTCCTTCAAATATTTGGGCTTTGGGTTGTGTGGTTCTTGATATTTATACAGGACGAAAGACCTGGAATATGAAAAGAAATTTAAGCCTGAACCAACTTTTGCTTAAGATTGGGAAGGAGCATTCAGCTCCTGAAATTCCAGCCTGGATTTCTGAAGAAGGGAAGGATTTCTTGAGCAAATGTTTTGTGAGGAAACCTATGTTGAGATTTACAGCTGAGATGTTATTGGACCACCCATTTATTCAGAGTTATTTGAATGGAGAAACATTCAGTGAGTTGAATGGGGAATGTTGTTCAAAAGGTGAATTATATTTACTTTCTACAGTTTCTGAGTCCAGAAGTTCTTTATTATGCTCAGAAGATGAGAACAATAAATACTCTTTCTCTTTCATTGCAGAAGTATCACCAAGAATTCCAAAGATGAGTAACTCCAACAGTAATGGAAAATCCACCGTTACTCTGGATACATGAAGCAGATCAATTCTCTTCCATCTGTATTCCCTGCAGATGCAAGTTGATGTAATTTTCGTTCGTATTTCAGCAAGTTCTGTGAAAAAACTAAATTTATAGACAGTTCGTTAACATGTATAATGCAATTTGTTTCATCGTTCAATTTGTTTACATATATCTGAAACTGAATATTGCATTTGTAGTTTCATTCTCTACATTTAATTAATTTCTGCTTTTCCAATGTCATTTTTCATACTGAGAATGTGTTTGATTGAATAATGGTTTTTGTTTCTAGTTATGAAGATTAGTTTATGGCAGTGGGAATTCAATACACTGATCATAGTTTTTCCACAGTTTGTGTTTCTTGGTTAAGATCTGTTTGATTGGTTTCTGATCAATTATAAAATCACAGGTTGGAGAACTGTATTCAGATCATACTGAAGAAGTAGTCAGTAAGATTTACCCAAAGATTAGGTTATAATTTTATTTTATTTTTCAAAATTTATTATGGAGCTGAAAATAGAAAATATTGCTTTTTGAAAATAAAGAGACAGTGAAATTATATTAAAGGACGAGTGAGAAAAAACATAATAATCACTTTATCTGCTGTGCCTTTCCTTTGTTTGTTTGTTTGAAGAGATTATATGCTATACTCTTTCAAGTCAAGCAAACACACAATATTTTGCTATACGCTCTAAATTTATTTCAATGGATTCCCGTACTGTCAGATTAAAAACTAATTCAATCGCTAATAAGCAATTCCATATTAAAGCAAAAGTTCTTGGAAAAGAAGAGAATTTTGTCTACATGTTTGTGGAAATATGTTATTGTTCAAAAATTAAAAATGTTTCCATTCAGAAAAGGAATTAAGCATCATCACTAAGCTGGAATACTACTATCTGACAAAAAGCTCAGCTTGCTAAAAGGAATTAACAAAAATGCTTGCTTACATCGACTCTATAACTTTGTTATAAATTGCGAGTTGCAGTTTAAAATTTTTATCAACTTTCTTGGAGTGGAAGGAAAATTATTGTAAATACTGACTATCTGCAATACTAATTTGAATTAACCTTGACATTTGTTTCTTTGAAAGAAAGGGAAAAGAAAATAGAAAAGAATGACTGTTCATTTGTTTGCTTTTGAAATAAGAAATTATAAATGGAAAAAAGAATCTACAATTTTTTAATTGGATTAAAATACCCTTTAAGTTATAAATTTAATTTACTTCAAATTTTAATATAAATTAATTGCTTAATAATAGTAATTTATTAATTTTATTTTTAAATATAATTTAGTAAAAAATAACAAATATAAATACAAATTTATTATTGTGAATGTATTTCAATAATATAAATGTAAATTTTTTACATAAAATAAGTTAAAGTTCAAAAATTAGATCATTAAGGTAATTGAGGAGGTTAATAGATTTTTCAAGATATTTTAGGAAATAAAAATTAAGTTATTAAAACTTATTGCATTTAGTAAAAAAAATTGTATTTAAAAGAACAATAATTACTATTTATCCTAAATTTTCTATCACTAATTAATAATTAATAATTCAAATTCAGCAATAATAAATTAAAAAACGACAATAAGTCCAACCATATTCCTATTACAGGTCAATCTATTTTCAAAATTAAAAAAAAATTAAGTTCAACTCAAAATAATAATTAATAATTAATATTTTAAATTTACCAATAATAAAAGTCGACAATATACTTCCTTCAACAATATCTTATAGTACAGATCGATTTATTTAAATCAAGTTCAAATCAAATTAACAATCAGTAATCAATATTTTAAATTTACCAATAATTAAATAAAAATTAACAATAAAATTTCTCTAACTATATCCTAGTATTGAAATGCTTTTCATTGCGCTATTAAAATATTTTTTAAATATAAGTTTAAATTTAATACTTCTTGTTTTATTTAAACAAAAAATTACTAATTAATTAAATGAATCAGTATTCAGACATTTTCTAGTTGATGCAATTGATGGAAGGTAGAAGCATTTTATTTAAAACAGAAGAATATATAAATAATTGATCATAAAAATACAAAATGAAATTGATAGCCAATCCATTAATTGTTTTCATTATATATCGGGGCAAAAATTAATAGTTTTATTGCATAACTCCATATGGAACCTTAATAGTTGATTTAATGGATATTTAAAAAATAAAAACAAAAACAAAAACTTAGTACTTGAGCACTTGTTTTTTGAGGAAATCTATGTTGAGATTAACAGCTGAGATGTTATTGGTTGCTCAGGGTTGTTTGAATGAAGAAATATTGGGAAAGTTGAATGGTTAATTTTGTTCAAATGGTGAATTATGTTTGCCTGACTCAGTCAGTTACTGAGTCTAGAAGTTATTTCTTGTGTTCTGAAGATCAAAACAATATATCTATTTCTCTTCAGTTGAAGAAGTAGCATTAGGAATTTAAAAGAGGAGTAACTCAAACTGGAAGTGCTTCTGTATAATGCTAACTGTAGCAGCAAAAGCTTATCATATATCGTAAGCTAATTATTGCTTCTCTTCCCCCTTTCAATAGATTTCAATCAATCAAAGCAAAAACTGGTAAATTAAAACAAAGAAGAACAACAGCTGCTAAATCTGGTATATTAGATGTTTTGTTTACTCTATGCTGCTGACATTTTTTCTTCCCTTTGCTGGAAATTTGATTTTTCTCTTTTTCTGGGATTTTATTTCGTATTTGGATGTCCAACCATGCTTCTTTCATTGGTGGTTTTATGTTAATTAATTTGTTGACATTTGTTAATTAGCAATGAGAGTAATTAGTGGTGGCAAAAATCAGGATCCGGGGCTGGTATCGCCGAATTCGAATAAAGAAAGTGATTATTCTCTCCGTTTGTACAATGTGAATGCAGTACGAATATTAGATATCCGAATATCCGAAATTTTGAATAACCATAAAAGATTTCGATTTGCAATATATTTTTAAATTTCAAAAAAATATATTAATTCAAAACAAAAGAACATAAAAAATATACTATTTCAATATAGAACAACAAAAACAAGTGTGAAAAAATTGTGATAATACATTAAAATTTTAAAAATCTTAAAACTAAACACTGTACATTACGAAAGACAATAAAACGTATAACTTTACATGCAATACTATCATCAAATTTTATTTAAATAAAAATAAATTTTTTTATATATAAAAAAAATAATGATGATAGAAAAAATAAATCAAGATAATAACAATCTAATAAATAGTATTTATGATATTTATAATAAATTTATACCCTTACAAGCATTTCACAAATTATTAAGTATCATGACAATAAAATTATTTTTTATATTAAAAATTAAATTTTAATGTTTTTTGTTATGATTTTTTTAAAAATTTACAGTAGTAAATGGGATTGGCCTAATTATTTACGAATAATACTAGAAATTGTAAATAAGTATTCTAATTTATATTTTAAATAAAAATATTTATTAATATTTTAATAATACAGTCCGAATATTTTGTGGATCACTCTTAAATTGTATTCGCTTCACATCGCATGTAGATTTTTCTTAATGTTTTTCGTATTCACATTTTAATTAAGTATGGTATGAATATTTTTAAATCTAAATCATCCGAATTTTTTTATACAATTCAAATTGGGAATGCAAAGATAACTATTATAGTCTATTGGTGAATTAACTTTTTTCACAACAATTTGAGCAGAGATATTGTTTATGGGAGTAAAAGTGGCTTGTGTTAAATACCAGTGAATCACTAAAAAAGTTTTATACATGAGGCTTGGCTTAGGATCGTGAAACTTCATATTAGGACAAAACTGAAATTGGGTCACTCCATATTTTTAAATTCAATACAACACTTTGTTTTATTAGCAAGTAAAAATAATTCTGATTAGAAGTAAGAGTGGCATCCAATACATGACTTTCGTACAAATTTGATTATATTAATTGATGTGGTATAATTAAATTAGTGTCATATGCTTAATAATGTTATGGGAGCAAAAATTAGTAAATTATGTGAATAATTGTTTTCTATCAAATATTGTTTTTATTCTTAGCAATTGCTAGATGCAAATAGTCGGTATGATGATCATTAAATTTTTTATTTTATTGACGATTGCAAATAATTCAATTCTAACACTATAATAGTTATAACAAAATATGTTTTAATTAATTAAGATTAAATATTTTTAATTAAAAAATTTTAACTATTAAATAAAAGTGAGTAGGTAATTTATAAATACTAGTGAATTAATTATGTTAATAAAAAAATGTACTTTATTGAAGTATTATTGAAAAATAAAATTTTTAATTCTTTTATTGTATTTTTATTTTTTAACTTTTTTAGATTGAAGTTGATAATAATAAAAAAATAAAAATAATTAATTAACACTAGTCAATACAAAAAGAAAACAATTCTGCAACTTATTTTTAAAAGAGGCAAGGCGGTTTATAGCCGTTAGAATGGCGCCAACATAACACGCTCTAAGCTAAGAGTACATTACCCACGATTACAATTCAAATTATTTACTCCTGTTGCGTGCTCAAAAAATACAGAAGAAAGGGAACCATTGAGACGATGGAGAAACCAGATTGGCTGGGATACTTGTGACGGATCAGGAGCTGATACAGATTGACTAGCTGAAACTTCTAGGAATTATATGTTTGCTACATCACTTAGTAAGAGAATTGAATAGATATTAGAACTGTTGGTTTCCTGTCCTGCTTAGAATACGAAGTTTCTATATTCAAATATACGTACCAGATACGCGGCTAACTCAACGCTTATTATATTAACCGACTATTCCATCACACATTTCTTCTTATAACAAAGCACGCGCAAGGTTAATTTTGATCACAAAGAAAACACTAGGTTTCTATCAAGAAGTAGAAGGAGGAGGAGGAGGAGGAATCATGGATAGCCATGGTTTTTCTTGGTTTAGAGGTCCGATCCTTGGAAAAGGAAGTTTTGGGTCAGTTTTCATAGCCACTTTGAAGAAACCAAAATTTAATACAACTGGTTTCCCGCGAGTAATGGCTGTTAAATCGGCCAAGTTCTCGACTTCTGCTTCTCTTCAAAAGGAGAAAGAGATTCTGGACAATCTTCGTGGATGCCCTTTTGTTCTCGAATGCTTTGGAGATGAGACTACAACAAGTGGAAATGGAGAGATGGCTTACAATTTACTGATAGAGTATGCTTCAGGAGGAACCCTAGGTGATGCTATTGACAATACTAAGGGCTGTGGGTTACCAGAATATGATGTGAGACATTTCACTTGGTGTATCCTTGAAGGCCTCTCCCATATCCATGATTCTGGTTTTGTTCATTGCGATTTGAAACCAGATAACATTCTTCTTGTGCCATCTGACGCTGGTAAATCAGTGGCGAAAATTGGTGATTTGGGGTTAGCGAAGAGAGCAAGACAGAACGAGAAACAAAGGTGTGATCATGGTTTGAGAGGGACTCCCCTGTATCTTGCACCTGAAGCTGTAGTTGATCATTTGCAGGAGCCTCCTTCAGATATTTGGGCTTTGGGTTGTGTGGTTCTTGAAATGTTTACAGGAAGACAGGCCTGGAATTTGAAAAGAAATTGCAGCCTGAACCAACTTTTGCTTAAGATTGGCAAGGAGCATTCAGTTCCCGAAATTCCAGCCTGGATTTCAGCAGAAGGGAAGGATTTCTTGAGGAAATGTTTTGTGAGGAAACCTATGTTGAGATTTACAGCTGAGATGTTATTGGACCACCCATT
>JAWDEX010000013.1:746285-758417 GCA_035221805.1 Trichilia hirta | reverse complement strand
TACCCCTTTTATTAAAATACCCTTAATCTTGTAATCAAAGATAAATGGGTCTTAAAATTTGTCCAACAAGTTTTTTAATAGTAAATATAAATTTTTACTTACGCCCTAAACTTTAAAAAAATTATAAATTGATCCCAAATTTAGTCAAACCTATTTTATCTAAATTTATTTTAATTTTATTTATATTTTAAATATTTATAAAATATTATAACTTACTTTAAATTACAACTAAGTCATTAACTTAAGCTCTCAAGTCGATAAACTATTTAATGTGTAAATTATTTATGATTTTTCGGCCAAATATTAACTCCGAGAATACTAACTCTCTTGCAAATAATATTTTATCTCTCTTATAATAGTAATAAAGATAAAATTTTGATTGTAACGTCTGGAGTTCACTGTGATATTAGCTGTGAGTCGAAATCGATCTCATTAATCTCATTTCGAACTATTCGTGCTCAACGACTATAGTTAACGTTTAGTAATATGCTATAGTTCTTAAAGCATAATTAAGAAACTTTTTGTCAAACCTTTTATGAAATATTATACATTTCATGTAAATAATTTTCTTTTGTTCGTCTAATTCCAATTAAGTTAGGGCTCACGAATGTCAAAATCCTAAACTCAGTTATATACGAATTATTAGTCAATACATGCTGAACTTATCATTACAAACTCTTTGTATGACTTCTATTAATTCTTAGCTAGGGTTTTTTTAGTTTCAACAGTTTGTTAACAATTAATTGAAATCTTAAATTTGGACCGAGTCAACAAAATTTTGAAATCCCTTGAATCAAATTAACAAATTCCATCTAATAGCCATTTGCATCTCAATATAAATAACATATAATCAAGCTAGTTTATATGCACGAGACATGATTAGTCTCGCATTTATACACTATATAAACTATGAGCATCTATGTTGATTAATGACTATAACATCTCAAATTGAAGGAGTAGTATTATATATGATGAATCATTAACAACATATTTTTATGTAATTCATTATATCTTTAGTTACGTTTAAAAAATAATTTTTTAACTGTGAATTCATACTAGTGTCCCAATGATATGACTATTATATCATCGATACTGATATCATATTATGACATTTATCAAAAACTTTTAGTGTATCTACTGTGTGATATCAATGCCTATTCAATATTACATATGTAGGAAATCATTTAAATAATCAGATTATCTAAATAGTTTCCTACATATGTAATATTGACTGAGATTATCTTGAATAATTCATATGCATATTCTATTATTAGTATATTTAGATAGAAGAAGCATCATACATATATGAATTAAAATAATTTTTTTATTAATAATTATGTACAATACATATTTAAAATAGTAATTCAATATTATGTGTCTAATACTAATAATATGAATGATTTTATGGTATACAACACTAATAATTTATTAATGACTCGGTGCCATGATAGAAAATATGTAGTTCACTTGATTGTTTTTGCTTGAAAAAATAAACAAGAGTGCAAGAAATCCTTCTATGTTCAAATTTATAAGTTTTGCACTATTTACAAGTTTGATAATAATAAATAGCAAAATCTTCTCTTGCCCTATTCACATAGGTAATATTGATAGCCATAAAAGCCTTAAAGTCTAATTCATTTATAATATCAACTAGTATAGCTAGTATAAGGTCTGATTGTAAACACTTATTATAAAACATCCTCATTGTAGTAATAAATTTTGGATTATAACCTCACAAATGCTTTAATCATCATCCATATATATGTTACATTGCAGTTGACTTCTATAACTGGCAGTACTAGGCTAAGGACTAAACATTTCTACACGTACAAAGATACCCAAAATAGCTATTTATCATTTCATAATTGATAACAAAACCATGAATGAAATCAATCTATTTACAAATTTATTCCAATATAATTGCATCCCATTTTGCAGAATAAAATAAAGTTACAAAAATGGAGTTGAATTTATTTAATAACTTCTGCAATTGCAAGAAAATGAAAACACTCAGAAAATTCTATTGAATTTTTGCTAGTACGAGTACAATAGTGGAATTTAGAACAAATTAATAAATGCTACCAAACCTACCTTCAAAAAGTTTTTTTTTTCTTTTGACTTACCTTACATTATGTTTAGGGTCAGTATTAATCTATACTGACTTAATTTTTTTTATATACTTATATTTAAATTTAAATTTTATGTTATTATTAAAAGTATTTAGAGATCAATTCAAAAATTTAATTTGATTTAAAGAGAGATCAACTCTAACATAGAGAGAGATTAATTCACACAAATATATAGGAAGGATTTAACCTTTTACCTTAAATTGAGGTAATTAAACAAAATAATGATTACTCTACAAGGATTTAAGAAGTTTGCTGTTGTTAAGCATGCTACGTGTTATATGCAATAAAGTTCAATTTCTTTTTTTTGCTACACTATTTTGGTCTGGAGAATTAAGCATAGTATATTGGGCAATAATCTCATATTCTTGAAGAAATCTCATAAATAAACTAGGTGCTTGTTTGTCCTTTATGTATCTACTATAATATTCATTACCTCTATTGGATCTTATAATTTTTATTTACTTACTGTATTATTTCTCTACTTTAATTTTAAATATTTTAAAAGCATCTAGTACTTCATCTTTATTGTTTAACAAGTAGAGATATATATATCGTGAATAATTATCAATAAAAATGATGAAATACTTATGACTATATGAGTCTAAATTAAGATTGCAAATGTTTATATGTATGATTTTTAATATGTCTGAACTCTTTATAGCACCTTTCTTTGACTTGTTAGTTTATTTACCTTTTATACAATTCATACAAATTTTAAAATTAGTAAAATTTAAAGTGTTAAGTACTCTATCATTTACTAACCTTTTAATTCTATCTATAGAGATATGTTTTAATCTCCAATATTATAACATAGAAGAGTCTTGATATACAACACATCTTTAATTCTAGTATGAGTATGCATTATACTGTAACAAGTATCATCTTATAAATTGATATGATAAAGGCTATCTAATAATGTATCATTTCTAACAAATTTAGAATTATAAAATATATTTATTGAATTATTCAAAAATTTAAAAGAAAAATCTGAATGATATAACTCTTGATAATGAAATTAAATTCTTAGAAAAATTAAGAATATAAAATGTCTTTATTTAATGTCATTATAAAACCACTATTAAGAACTAAATTGTATGTTCCAATAGCTTTAATAGTTGGACTTATCTTATTTTTGAAAAAAAATATAATGCTTAGCTTCATTGGCTTCCTTAGGTTTTGTAATCCTTACAATATAATAGTAATATAGATTGTCAAACTAGAGTCAATCCACTATATGTTATGACAAATATCAACTGTATTAGATTCATAATTTACAAGAGAATTAATATACCATTTTTAGATAACCATTGTCAAAATTTGATATAATTTTTCTTTATATGCCCCTTCTCTTTTACAAAAGAAGCATTTGAATTCTTTCTTAATTTTAATCTTGACAGGTATTTTATTTCTTTCCTTCCTTTTGCAGCCAAATATGGACTTTATGAAGTCATTTTTGTTTTAATAATTAGCCTTCTTTTTTTATGAACACACATGGTCATTAGTTTATTAATGAACCATTTATTCTTATGTGTGTTGTACAAGAATTTAAAGAGTTCATAAACTTGTGAAAGAATATTAAAGGTATAGTGTATGGGAAAAGATTTTGACATTTTAACCTTTAATATTTTTAGTTGAGTATCTAAATACTTCATCTTCATAATGTGCTCTCACACACCGCTAACAGTGGTGAAATTTATGGAAGAGAATTTTATTATTAAAGTACTTAATAAAGCTTTATTTATAGACTGAAACTGTTCATCAATAACCTTTAGTAAAGCACAGATATTATCATGCTTACTAACCAAACTATGGATGTCAATAGAAATTTTAGTCTTTACATGTAACACTAAGGCAATTAGATCGTTCCCAATATTTACAAAGTTTAATATGTGTTGGAGTGGTAGCATCAGTAATTATTAGCAATTCGTCTTGCAAATAGCATAATTTATATTCATCGACTCTAAATATAATAATACTTTCTCTTTTCATATTTTATAATGATCTCCTACTAACTCAGGAACATCTAAGTTCATATCAGATATGTTTGTAGGTTGTGTTCCTGTATATATTACATACTTATGTTAAAAAAGTAAAGGCCTAAAACAACTTTATCATGCTTTTTTAATATAAAACATATTTAAAAATATGAATCAATTAACATAAAATACTACATGTGAGCTAAATATTTTACTCCAGTAGATTCATATATCTGTACAATAAAACTTATCAAATTATATTTTTTTAATTCTCAAAAGTAAGTTAAGAAAATATAATTTAATTTTTTATCTTAAATAATCATATAAACATAATAAAAATTCTTGTGAAATAAAATTTATTTTATTAAATATTACTAATTACAATTAATGTCTAGTATTTATATATAACTTTTACTTTAATTTAAAGATGCTGTGACTACTATCTATTAGTCAAAAATTATATAGATCACCAAGAAATATATAATTTTTAAAAAATTTTATTTATATTTCTATTTTCTTAAATCTATTGTAAGGTAATAAAGAGTAATCTATTTAAGTAAAAAATTACATTAATAATTCTTAGAAAAGACTAAAAAGGTCACAAGCGGTCTCACTTAACGTCTAATCTCCTTAGATAGCTTATAACATTTTTGACAAAACTTTCTTAAGAACGTAATTATTAGTTAAACAAAACTATAACAATTATATTTGATAATAATTTTTTATTTTGCCATTCTTAATTTGCATGTTTTTATAAATGTTTTTCTAAATTTTGTGTTCTTAATTTATTATATACTAATTTCTCCATATCTTATAAATAAAACACATAAATTAAGTTTCTAGTATTCAAATATATATATAATAAAGCTTAAATAATATGCATATCTATGTCAAATTAAATAAATATTAGAGCATACAAAATTGTAAATATTGTTAATTTACATTCTAATTCCAAATAATAAAAAATCGTATTTAAAAAACATGCACATCAAATGTATACAAAAATAAATGCATAAAGTAAGACATTTATCTAACATTTAATATGCATATAAAAAAATAAATAATATGTATAAATTATGCCAAATATGTAATTAATAGAAAACTATAAAATTTAAAGTTTTTTAGACTAAATTCTAATTATGGCAAACTTTTGGGCCAAAATTATAAATTTTATAACAATCGGACTCCTTTGCAATAATGTAAATAATTTAGTCAAAATTTTAATAACTGAAAAGAAGTTTTGAACTAAATAAAAATAAAATTTTTAATTTTCTGAAAAAGGAGATTTCTTTAATTATGAATGTTAAAAAATATAAGCACCTAAAAATGTAATTGGCCCAGGAGTAAGGGCCTCAAAACTATACTTTAGGCATTAGGGTTCGAATCTTAGTACTCTTATATTTCAAAATATCTTTTAAGAATATGGATGATATGTCATTCACTTATTGTTTGCTAGAGATAGTAATTCGAGTCATGACACGATTATTTGATATGATTAAACGAATTTGGATTTGAAAATTTTGACATGAATAATAATCGAACTGTATTCATGTCACACGATTAATAATCATGTCAGATTCAAGTTTGACCTTCTGAATTTTTTTATGACATGATTAATTAAATTAATAATCATGTTTAAATAAATAATCGTGCCTAAATGAAGAATCACTTAGTATGATAATTTTATTTATTAATATTTTGATATTTAGTTTATATTAAATAAATAATTAATTAAATAGATTAAATTTTATATTGATTAATTAAATGAGATGAATGGATTATATTAAGTTAATGACCTGATTGTATCGTGTTATGTTTCCTGTTGAATAAATAAATGACATGATTATAACATGAATAATAAATAAATGACATGATTAATAAATGGATCGTATTTAAATTAAGGATTCATAATACGATTAATATAAGAATCGGATTTGAGTTAGCTCAAAAACTACTATAAATTTATTGACAAGACACAAATACAATACAATAATCTAAATTGCCACCCCTATCGTCTGCATACAAATTTAGAGGAAATATCATTTTAACTAAATGAATGACATGACATGTCATCTAAAGGGTTGTCGTGAACCTCTAATCGGGTCGACTAGACCCGATTTTGCCTAAGTTGCAAACTTGAAAATCAAAAAATATTTTCGACCAATTTTTCACTATTTTTTACGATAATTTTAACATGTTTTAGGGCTATTCTACTCAAAATTTAATTTTAAATCTAATAATAATACTTATTTTCATGAAAAATGATAAAATTTGATTGAATGAAAAAATAAATAATCGGCCGAGTTTTTTCAAACTCAATTTCTTTGATAATTCATCAAAAAAACTTAATAAGGCAGGGATAATTATAGGCTCTACTACTAAATGTATGTATAAAAATAATAAGCATGCTATAAAACATATAAAGTTAAATTGCAAAAGCTTTAAAAAACCTACTTCTTGTCATTGCTATTTGATACTTCTCTTAAAGCTTGGTAAATTCTTCTAAACTCTCTTAATCTTTTGAAAATAGTATTTGAATAGAATAATAAACTTAGAGAACCAAATAAAACAAAAAACTCTCTATTTATAAACATTCTCCCATCAAAGAAAAAATTTTCATTTTAGAGAATTAATAACCGTTATCAACTCTTAACGCAGTAATTTCAAAATTTAAAAAACACAATTATAAACCATTAAAAAGAGTTATGATCACTAATTAAAAAATTAAGAACCATCGTTAAAGGTTATTCATGACCATTGACTTTTGATATTAAGAGTAATGATTAACCTATAAAAAATACATATTATTTATACCCAAAAATATGTCTTGATTATTTTGGTAACTTATTTTCAAAAGTTAAATATTTTTTTGAAAATAGAAAATAAACATATTCGCTATTTTAATTTTAATACTTAAATATGGCTAAGTGCAGGTAAAACTTAAATATATTCATATTTTAGATATAAAGAACCAGTGCTACGGAAAATGCTGTACGAGCTACAATATGGCTTTGGAAACACAAGGTCAAGACAATTCACCATATTCAAACCAAACAACAATAGCTTACATACAAATATACAAGCAGTTCTTGATATATTCACTCGTAGAGTTTTACACAGTAGGAACAATCGGTGGTTCATGAGCCCCTGAAGTCTGATTCTTCTTCCATCTTATTAGTTTAAGGATATTCTTTGTCACTTTTACAGTAATTCGAATCATGTGCCCAAGAAGAATAATCCCCACCAAGCTTATAATCCAAAAACAAATCCCGATACACATATATGAATTATATTCAGAATCAATAGAGAAAATGCTAGTGATAAGATAAGCAAATGCCATTGCAATAATCGCACCCCATATGATTACCATTAATATCCATGTAAAAAGTCTACGCTTCAGTGGTAAGCCGCTTATGAGCAATAACAAAATGCTAAGGGAAGCCGTAAAGCCTATGGTGTTACATAGGAAGAAAAGACCATTTGCAAAGTCATAGTATGTACTTGACGATGAGAAACATTCATTTGCAGATGGCATACTCTGTGTCATTGGTGGCTTTGATGAGAAATATACATTTGGGTCAGGGTCAGGGTGTTCATAAAGTCTTGAAATTTGAGAAGGGTTTGCAGTTGCAGCAGCTGCTTGAGAAGCTGTTGGGTATTGGCAAGTGTCTTTCCCAAAATTAGGAGGGTTCGTAGAAGCTTGGAAAGCCATGGTGGCAATCAATGATGCTACAACCATTAAGGTATTACGCATTTTTTCCAACCAATCATCTTCCTTCTTAATATTTTCGAAACCTTTCCCTTGTTTCTTTTGGTTGTTTCCATGGGATGTTAGGTTGTTGTGGGTCTGCGTGGTGCCAAGTTCATGTGCTGATAGATGAATATTGTTGTCCTTTGCACTAATGGCTCCGGCACGTCGAAGCGACTCCCCAATCTCCCAATATTTCACATCTCTTTTGCTTTGTGCTAAAATATCCATTGCCGTGAACCCATTTGCATTGAGAACATTCACATTTATCGTAGTTCTAGAAGTCAAAAATTTTATGACCTGCAAATTTGATTTTCACATTTCTTATCAAAAAGAAAGTTTATTTAATTCAGTGAATGCACTAGAGAATTACATTTTCAGTAGTTGATTTATTTGAGTTCACTGTCTAAAATGCTCTAAATTTCATGCCTCGTGTTACTTTTTACAGTTCTAACATGAGAAGCATGCCCACATTGACCTTTCAAACTTGACTCCTGCACACTTCCCATTATTGGGGAGAACTGGTGGAACCAATATTGTAATTCACTGAATTACTCTCATGAACCAAACCTAACAAAGAGTGGACCACATTGAATCTGAACTGTTCACGAAACCTGCGGCCATTACCTTTAATTTTATTATCTTTACGGGGATTATATTCTAAAAACCCGCACCACTCCAAGCCAAGCAAGTCAATAAAGAGTTGTGTTGTGTCAAAATGATGGCATCAAAGAACCGATGAAAGGAAGCAGATAAAAAGAAGCAAAATGTCAATTGACGCAGTGTCAATAGATCTTTTGAAGATTTACTGAAGAAAAAGAAATCAGTGTCAAATTCGGTTACTCCCAAACGATAGGTCAATGTGCGGCCTGCATCTACAAACCTTTTAAGATAGCGGAATAGAACTAACTGGAAGATTATTAATGAGGTTAGCATATATATGCTTGTTTATGAATCCGATATAGATAGCTATTGCAGTAAATATATTTCTTTGTGTGTGTGTGATTGATTGCTATGCTTGTGAATGAACGTTACCTCAACTTGTTTATCAGCAACTGCAACATGCAAGATCGTCATGCCATAATCATCCTTAGCATTCAACATTTCAGGATTATCCATATTTTCCAACAAAAACTTCAGTGCCTCCAACTGATTGCATTTCACACAAAAATGTAAGATGGTTTCACCACCATGTGTAGTGGAAGAAGCTGCAGGTGGTCTGGCTCCGAGCAACTCGCCCAAGACATCAATCCGTCCTTTCATAGCAGCTAGATGAAGAGGGTTTCTTCCATCCACATCGCGAGCAAAACACATGTCAGGATTTGCTTGTAACAGTGCTTTTACCATGTCAACATAACCCTTCTGTGATGCTATGTGAAGAGCCGAAGATTTCCGCCAGTCTAACTCTGCAGCAAGCTTAGGCTGTGTGCGCAAAATCTCCTTCACAAAATCCACATGCCCAAGCAAAGCTGCTACATGCAAAGGAGTCTCGGAGAGAGAATTCGTGGGAACTCTATCAAGGATTAATGGATCTTGTTGAAGCAATACTAACAAGGTAGCCACACTCCCGTCTAATGCTGCGTCATAAAGCATGCTTTCCATTCTTTCTATATTGTGTTTTGATTTCTGATGTTTGGGAAATTTATCTTGCAGATCTTGACATTTATACATGCCGTAGCAACTGAGAGTGGACTTTAAGTCAATGGGAAAAGGATTATTTATTTTTTGCAAAAAGGAAATTTGATTACCAGAGTTATTTTAATTACTATTTAACTCCAAATTTTTTTCTAAATTAATTTAATTTACAAGTGTTGTATTTCTTATCAGAGAAAACATTAATTTATATTTTTACATGATTAAAATATAACAATCATTTAATTTCAACTATAAAACTTATTGAAATAAATATTTCCTAATAAAAAAGAATATGAATTCTTTGGGGATTGCATGATTCCTTATATTGAATTATTATGTGATCTTTTAAGAAATATTTGTGATATATGTGGTATTAGAATAGCATAAAGGAAGCATGGTTACTATGAACAAGTATTTATGATCTATTGGTTAAGGACTTTCATTTTGTTGAGTTATAAGAGAAACAAATTTCAGAGATTCGATTCCTTTAAGGAAGAACTATTTGTTATTTTAGATGTTTTTTGGTTAGATATATGTTTGTTAGATTTATTAATAATCTCTAAGAAGTTTGTTGCTATTCTCAAGTTTGGAATCATGTTTTAGCTATAAGACTAAGTAGTCATTTCTTTTGATGAAAAGTTTATGTAGATTCAATATTGGTGTTATGAACTGCTTAAATTGAGGATATAGATCTTGAGACTTTGGTGGAGAGAGTTATAACGCTCGCATATGAAAAAAAGTATATCTACCGTATTTTTGTTAGCTTTGCATCGTTAGTTAAGTGCTATGTTATTTATTTATGCTATGAGCCTTAGAAATTTATGGTATATGATATATATACTCAGGTTTTCTGCTTATAATGTCCATCACAAAATCCACATGCCCAACCAATTAATGCTGCTACATGCAGAGAAGTCTCAGAGAAAGAATTCATGGCAACTCTATCAAGGATTAATCGATCTTGTTGGAGCAATTCTAACAACTTAAGAGACACTCCCTTCTAATGCAGCTTCATAAGGCATCGTTTGATTGTGTGTTTTGATTTTGAAGTTTGGGAAATTTAGCTTACAGATGGCAAAGGCTTGCTTCTTTACATTAAATTATATATGTATTAGTAAATTATGGTGGACTTATGGTCAATGTGAAAGAGCTTTCTATATGTTTATTTGTGATATATGAAATTCTTTGAAAGATTATTCAGTGCTGGTGTACACATAAGCTCAAGGCATTAGGATCCATATCCATATAAATTTATTTAACCTTTTCTGAAAATATTTTATATATGTATAATTTTTTTATGTAGGATGAACACTTTTCAACTCTTTGCACCAAGACAAGACCAAGAGAATTTTTATCGCACGTATCATCTTTTGTATATGTTGAAAAGTCTTGATATGAAGTCTACCGACACCACTAGTAATCATGTGGTTAAAATTCAGCAATCTAAATTGCAGAGAAATGAATGGAAATTCTATTTAGCAAGACTGATTTTGTGTGGTACAGATTGATCATGTCATGTTTTGTATATGTTGAAAAGTCTTGATATAGAGTGTACGGACACCAGTAATGCTAAACAAATCAATATTTTGTTTAGCTCTTTAAAATATGCCTTAAATTGCAGAAGGCAATAGTCATTATCTTGACTTCATGGAAATGAATGGAGTTTCTATTTCAACAATCCCGCATTTTCTCGGACTTTGAGGCTGAATATTCCTTAATCTACTTAATACTGAATTTCCAAAATACTTCTTGATCTTCAACCCAAGGTGAGTGAAACTTCTTAATGACACACTGGCAAACGACAACAACAACAGTGTTTTAATTTCAAAACATGATTTGTTTTATTGACCAATCAGTTTCCAAGGAAAGAACATTCACTCTATTCAATATGGTGCTCCTCAATTTTATACAATTCTGGAGTTGTATAAAACTGAATCTGAATGGATGCTTGTTAAGAAATCAAGGACGCCGAGGAATTGTTTACAAAGGAATGTTGCTGTATAGAAATTCAAAGTAGGTGATGAAAAGGAATTAAGCTTGAAGAATTCATCAATGAAGTTGTTATTCTTTCCCTAACTATAGAGGCAGAGTGTAATTATATTAACAGTCTTTTAAAATGGGGACTTGAATAAGTATGTATAGACTTTTCTTAAATCGTAATTTAGACATTTGACACCTAAAAATGTTTTTATCTACAAGTCTTTTGTACAAATTTCTTCTTGTTTTGTCTGCTTTGGGACAAATTTTCTCCATGCATTTATTTCGATTTGGGAATTCTCCAGCTACTGACAGTGACCAAATCCTCACGCTCACTGAGAGAGATGAAAAATTTCATTGATTGGTTTCACGCGTTTTCAGATTGTAATGGAAGTGCTTATGGTAAAATCACTTCTAGAATTCTCTTTGGAGTTGTATGAGACACGATATCGAGATTTGACACTTCACAAAATTTGATGAAAGTGCCTTTAGCAACTCCATGGATCAAGCTTATACTTTATTGAACTTAACAGAACAAGTTCCTTCTAAATTCTGGTACATTGGGTTCTTGGCAGTGAATACGTATCAGGCACTCGTCCATTTATACTTCGGCAGTTAGTGATTCCATTTTATTGTTGCTATTGCTATAGATTAAAAGCCGTACTAC
>JAWDEX010000013.1:701738-721433 GCA_035221805.1 Trichilia hirta | reverse complement strand
GTATTCGTTTTTTTTTTTTTTTTTTAATGATTTGATTTTCGCTTTGCTGTTGTGTGTGTTCGCTGTGCTGTTAACGTATTATGCTTCAGTTCCTCGGACAAGAAGTAAGCTGTCATTTCTGGTGAAGAGCAAGTAAGACTAAGTTAATAATTATTTTTCAGAATTAGACAATTGTGTGATTGAAAATTGATCCAAAAATAGTGAACTGTGGAAGTATTCAATTCTGCGGTGAACTAATGGGAGATCTACTTCTGTCAAGCAATTGAAGGCACTGTCGTAATTACTGTAATTATACTACTTTAATAAGGGTTTTGCTTTAATAGATATACTATCTTCTTTGCTCAATCTTGTTATAATTATCCGGCACTAGTGGTTCTACCATTTCTAATACGATAATTGACTTTAAGGGTGTGAATTGCATGTTGGAAGAGAAATTTTCCCTTTTAGGAAATGAGGAAGTGGCAAATTGACCAAGTCAATTGTTGCTGTTATTGTAAATTCATGGCTGCAAGAGCTGAGAAATTTTTGTTTCTTAGGAAATGGAAGTTTACGGCAACCTGGCCAAAATAATTACATAGAACGTAGTTAAGCACCACTAATATTTCTTTCTTTCACGGGGCATTTTTTGAATCCAAATAGAGGGTTCATGGTTGTAGAATTTTGTTTCATACTCATTTATCCAGACCTATTTATGTGCTCAAATTTAATATAACGGGGAAAAACCTAAAGCGTGTTGATCTACAACAGCTGCTACTCAGTGTAGATTAAGCAAACTATTTTTTTCTCATTATTTAAGTTTACAAAGAATCACTTCAAAAAAATGATGTGCAATTAGTTATGTGAGAATAATTACCTTATAATGGTTTGTCAGATGTATCTGACTCTTTTAAGGATTGCAGATATTTGGCTGAATTGTTGGCAGAAAAGCAAAAGTTGGGACCATTTATGCAAGGCTTGCCCCAATGCAGCAGGCTTCTAAATCAAGGTTTGAATGTTCAAACCATCCTCCACCAAAGTACATAGATGGAAAATGAAGACTCACAAACAGATACATACCTTTAATTCTTAATTCTGTCATTTACATGTTTTTAATTCTAAAATGGACATTTTGCTGCTGAATGTTTCCTATGCATGCACCATTTCGTATGTTCTGTCACATCATTTGGATTTGGCTACTGTTGACTGTGTCTAAGTGGCTGTTTTGGCTTTCCATGTGACAATTTGTTGTGTTGATACCTATATCTCTTGAATAAATTTATGATGATGCCAACAATGGCTCTGCCAAAATTTATGAATACTTTATAGCTATTAACACCAATTGCTTTGGAGACTCCTATTAACTATTTGCAACACTGGATGACAAGAGATCCACTATTAAGTTTGATAGTGTTTGATATCTTCTCAAAAGTGGATCTCAGAAGTTGATTACTTTTTGTCTTGGGTGATACTGACTTCTAATAGAGATCGCTAGTGCTGGACTTTTAAACCGATTCAGTTTATTTGTGATTCAAACTTCATTTTATCTCGTGTCACTGCAGAAATCAGACGGATAACAGGTTACAATCCAAGTTTTGTTGATCATGAAAGATTTGAGCATGATAGTCCATTTAGGTCATTGGGTCTGCCAAATGGAAGACCAATGGATTTGGTGGGATTGTCTGCAATGCAAACTGAGGTATTGATGCCAGTATGTAGTTTCATCCTTGCAATTGTTGTTTTTATTTTTAATTTTTTTTAGCGTCTGGAAATTTTCTGCCACTAATTTTTAACGTGTAATTTCTTGGAATTCTGAATGTTTCACATTTATTTTCTATTGTTACGTGTCTATTCATGACATTTTGACCATCTTTGAGTCCAATTATGGTACAAAATCTTTTAGTGTATTTAACAATAAAATAGCACTAGATTGATGCGTTCATTCTCTCAACTAGAGTATTTTTTTCAACTTATTCTTTTTCTAGCATATGAAAGATAAGTTTCTTTGGACTTGCTTCCTGGGTTGAATGGCTGCTGACGCAATCTGCTGTAACCATATGTTGAGCCAAAAAAAAAAGGAAAAGAAAGAAAAAGAAAAAATTCCTGAGGTTGCATCCATGCTTAATACTAATGTAGTGGTCATAGCTGAAAACTATAGTTCAAATGACTGAGTTTTCTTGAATTCTCTTGAATGCTTGTTCGCAACAGTAACTATCTTTTCCATGTAAGAGTATATTTGGAAAGTTCTTGTTGTGTCAATGGCTACTTTTCTTGCATATTGATGGTTGCTGATTGATAAGCTGACCTGGTTAACAACCTTATTTCTGTTCAGTGAGGAGATTTTGTTTCTATTAATTCAATCTGGGGGTTTTCCCAGAGTACATTTAAGGTTAGTGGACAGCTTGTTTTGTTTTGTAAATCTTTCTATCCATCAAAAAGGTCAGTGAGAGAGCACTGACGTGCTTCTCTCCTGTTCCAAGTGAGATTTTTGCTTCGGTTTTGGAGTGGTTTGGAATTTGCTCGGGGCTGTCTTTCCATCAGGAAAGTAGTGGGACTCTCATTTTAGGCTTAGTTGTCAGAGAGGATTTACTTTATTTCTGGTGTTGTGTGCTGTTCAGAGGGAATAACAAAATAATTTCTATTGTTGAATTAGGCATAGATAGGTTCTGCAGTGAAGTATCAACTTTTTGGTTCTTGCTCATCACTTTGAGGTCTCTCTAGTTTTTTCTTTTTCTTTTTTTTTTTTTTTTTTGTTAATATATCTTGTATTATGGTGATGAAGAAATTATAGTTTTTTCCTTGCACTTTTTTTTTCCCTTCAAAGTATCAACTTTTTGGTTCTTGCTTATCACTTTGAGGTCTCTCTACTTTTTTCTTTTTTTTTTTTGGTAATATATCTTGTATTATGGTGATGAAGAAATTTATGTTTTTTCCTTGCACTTTTTTTTCCCTTCAACTGTTGTTAACCATCATTCTTCCTTAGAAGCACAAAGAAAGCAAAATTTCCAGCGTTAGATATTTTTCTCCAGGAAAATGGGCATCTCCAAAGAATGGTTCCTTTTCAGACTCCTTCCATGGGCTGGCCCAGGGTGACAGGAATTCCAACTACTCCTGTTGTAAAGAGAGTCGTTAGACTTGATGTTCCAGCGGACAAATACCCAAATGTAAGTTAAACTTTTTCTCTTTTTTGAATTACTTCTCTTATTTGGCTTTAAGATAATAGTTCTAACTTAAAAGCATGGCAGTATAACTTTGTTGGCCGGATTTTGGGGCCACGTGGGAACTCACTGAAAAGGGTTGAAGCCATGACAGAATGTAGGGTGTTCATTAGGGGCCAGGGTTCTGTAAAAGATACAATAAAGGTACGCTTCATCATAAAATGCTATTTTTATTTTTTATTTTTTGTCATCATATAATTTGATAGAGCAATCCTTGTTGAAGAAAGCAAGTGGTTAAGTTGAAATTTAATCAGGCTGAAGTGGATTTGAACCCTTGAGGCATGAAAATATGAACTTCTAATAGTTTAAACCTGCTTCTTGCTTAGATTTTACATTTTTTATGTCTTTGATTGGAGTCATTTCATTTGCTGGTTTTGTGGCTGAATTGTAGGATTTGCAGATTAAGTGGATTTTTTTTCTCTCTTATTTTTACTATGTTCCTTATGACTTTAGCCTTACTAAAGTATAGGCACATATTTTCAATGAATGATGTTTTGATGATTTCATTATTGAAGCTCCAATAACAATGTTGAGATATTTGATTCGCATGAAAATTGTTTTTATTTTGGTCAGAGGATAGATTTTCTCAGGTTCTTTCATGTTTATTTTAGAAATGATATTATTTATGGCGTGGCCATAGATTTGTCTATAATTAAGTACGAAATACTTCCTGACATTTCTCTGATTGATTTATCTAAAGAAAGACTGTCTGTGCATGAAATTACAGTTATAGAGGAGAGGCAACATATTGTTCATTATTTGAACTCTAATAATGATTAGTCAGAACAAAGGTAAGCTAAATTATTTTCACAAGCACGCTGGAATGAGTTGAAGAAAAATGGCCGGATGGAATATTTTACTGGGAATTTTTCTTCTGAATTCCTTATCTTCTTGCAATTTGCTTTTTTTTTTTTTTATTTAATAGTGAACTTTCTTGTAAAGATCAGACAGTACGGATTTTTTTACTCTGAATTCTGACAAATTGTAGAAAAACATTTCATGATGAAGTTACCAGGCCTAAGCAGGCAGAGAGTTACAAATAAAAATTATTGAATGGAAGCGTCTAGGTTTAAATTTCTCTACATCCATTGCCACAATGGTTTCACTTTTTGTTGATTATCTCGGGAAATGTGGGTTATTATGCATGATTTTTGCAAAGTCTATTCTTCAGTAATATTTTATTCAATTCCTACTCTCTCATCCGGCTGTCTTTGAAGTCTGTCATACTCAATGGCTTGTTCATCTCAAAACTCTGGAAATATTTGTTTTTGTTTGGACAGTTGTTGATTACTGAAGCCATCTTGCATTATCAAACCTGTCCCGTCAATTATTACGGTGATTGTGTGAGACAAAATGGCTGATGGTTATATGCATCCTCCTTGTTATTAAAAGGTGTGAGACAATATTGGCTTTGTTATTGGAAAAGGGTGTGAGATAGTTTTGCAAATATAAGGATGGCAAAGAGGCTTGTATTGGAGATTGATATGTGTGGAATGTGTTGTGACATGACAAAAATGGACAAAATCATCTTCTTGTCTCATTTGGACTTGATTTTTCTTGGAAAAATTTTATGCAATGAAAGACTGACTATTTGCTTTTGATTCTTTTTCTCATATTGAATTATTATTATGTTTAAACTTTGCATTTGATGACTTCTGTGTAGTTTGGGTTTCTCATAATGTCTTTCATGAACACTTGTCTTTTTCCCTTGACTTCTCTTCCACAAAATCTACTCCATGCCACACACCTAGAAATAAATTTCTATTATCAATAATTTTATGTACTCATTTGAAGTTGACGATTGAGAAACTTTTGTTTGAAGAATTTATATATAGTTGGTGGTGGTCTTCACGGTTTTATCATGGCCTTGTTACCATCTTGGGTTCTCTCAATAATTCCTGATTCATTTTGTTCTTTAGGAAGAGAAGCTCAAAGATAAACCTGGTTATGAGCATCTTAACGAGCCGTTGCACGTGTTAGTGGAGGCCGAGTTTCCGGAGGACATAATAAATTCCCGCTTGGATCATGCAGTGGCGATACTAGAAGACCTTTTGAAGCCTGTGGTATGATCAAGAATACTGTTGTATTCTCGCTATTATTCCTCCATTTTCTCTGAACTTGTTTGATGAGTTTTCCCTTGGAATCTCTAGTAATTCTTGCTTGTCAAACTTGTTTCTATATGCAGGACGAATCCTTGGATAATTATAAGAAGCAACAACTGTGGGAATTGGCTATGCTGAACGGTACTCTAAGAGAAGAAAGCCCAAGCATGAGTCCGAGTATGAGTCCTAGTATTTCACTGGTCAACACCACTGGAATGAAACGCGCCAAGACTGGAAGATAACCCTCGTACATATTATGGATATATCACCACTGCCAGATCACTGCAGCTGATAGATTTCTGTCCGGACCACTTCATCCTCACAACCTAGCTGGCGAACGAATACTTGATCAAGAAACGGTTGAAAACCCTAAATGAGTTTTGTTTGGGCCCAAAGCTGTTGGCATCTATCTATTTCAGAGGGGGTACCTGCTTCCGAGTTTGTGTTCTATATTCACTAACATGTGTATGTCTACGATAATAATGATTCTTTCTTGTATTATTATTATTATTCCTCCTTTTCCGAACTGTCAAACTTCGTATTTCATTGGTTGGAAAATAGCTCATGTCCTAATTAAATTTATTTGTTATTCCAGCCAGCAGCTGTAAGTGATTGTAGCTTTTCAATGTAACGTTGCTAGATAATTATATGGCTTGCTATTGACTTGAAACAGATTATTAATAATAGTTTCATTGTAATTTCAGTTATTTGCCATATTCTGGTTGTTGTATCCTTAGAGAATCTGCTTTTCTGAAGCAGCGTTAACACTGATTCCTCCACCCTTTTTTTTTTTTTTAATCCGGAAAACCTCAGTTCCTCAGCCAACACCCTGGAAGAAGCAAAATTGTTTGTGAGACAAGTGGTAAGGTAACACAAAAGACTAGTTTCTACTGGATTTCATCAGCTCAGGACAAGAGAACTGATCCAGTTGAAAACAAACCGTTAATACATACTGAAAAAGAAAGGGTTGTATGGGATTTTTATTAATATTATAATCATAGTAAGTTGATATTTGTCAAAAAGTTTAATTTCATTTATAAATGAACATTGAGAAAAATAGTAAACCAAAAAAATATATTAAAACTTGTGATTAATAATAAGTAAAATAATCATATCACACACACACACATATATATATATATTGTAGATAATTAGGCTGCCAAATTGGAAAAAATGATAAAAAATAATTAGCGGAATATTCTTTTATAGTGTAAAATTTAAAAATTACATTAAATTTTATAATAATAAGATTATTATTATCACTTTCAAACTACGCAGGCTATACTTGCTCTGATTTTCTCTGCCTGCCATCGTTTCTCCCATTGGTCGCAGCCGTCCATCCGTCTCTTTTCGGATTGTTACTCGTCGCATTGCTGGCAGCCGTTCTTACATTGCATTACTCGCAGCTCTCTCCGCTCCTTTCGGCCTCTTGCTCGCACGAACACCACCGAGCGGACGAAATCAGCTCGTTTCGTTACAACAACTTTTTATTGATTGTTGAAAAAATAATATTTATAATTATAGACTAAAAAGGTGATTGTTGAATGTTAAATGTGGTTCTTGATTGTTGAAATGCCTTTGATTGATGAATCTATGTTCATTATGAATCTGCAACTGCAATGAATTCTATTTACTTGAATGAAATGCTTGTCTATTAAAACATCGGATCCTGGCATGGGGAGAAATCCGGAGCCCAGGGTGTGGGAGAGAGCATGATTGAAGAAGAAATCTTCATAATGATAAATGTAGGCATGCAAAAGAGAACTCTCACTTTTACACTTGTTCAATGCATCGAAATATAAGATACTTTTACACAGTGAATAAGATCAAAAAATATAGCTACAAACTATGAATAGAAAACCCCAAACATCTTGCACAAAATGTTGTCCTCTACTATAAAGATAAAGTAATTCAAGAAAAATTTTCATTTTAACATTATCGTTATAACTACTCGAATTTATGATTGAAAGATGTCTAACCTCACCACAAGATATCTCCATACCCAGTCACCGCAGGGAGTAGGATTTCTAAAATAGGGCATGGCCACTTGCGCCTGTAAAAACAAGGGCAGAAAATAACAGTTAATAATAATCAAGGGCTTTCAATATTTTATGAAACATAGTATTGTTTGTATAAGAGACAAGGATAAACACCAAGGTAAGCAGCAAAATCTTTGCAATTGAAAAACTTGAAATATATGGTGAGCATCGGCATACCTCAACTATGAGAACTCAGTTTCTACGCATGAAATATGTCAGTCCCGGAGACCAAGTTCAACCTCAAGTTCATCATCCTCTTCAAACAACTTCAAAAGACGGGCGTATTGCTCTTCTCTTTTCTTCTTTTGCCATAACTTGAAAAGGAAATAAGAAAACAACCCAACTGCCACAAATGCAAGTAATATGATGACTACTTTAGCCCCTGTGTTGCCTTTTGAAGTAGGATGAACCTCAGATTTTTTTTCATTTTTTGAACTTGATGAGTCACGGGAAAAGGCTGAAAAAAATAAGAAACAAGGGAGTACAAGTGAACACTCTTAACAGAAATTTAACACCACCAACAGTTCAGCAGAGAAATACACAATGCACATGCTGGGTTTAATAATTTGAAGGAGAAGACATAAAAGTCAGCCAACAGCAAATAAAATAATGGACCTATTATATCAACCTGCAACTAAGGACAAGTAAAACTAAAAGCAGTTACTACCAGAACCAAGGCCAAGACATGTCAGGTTTGGATGTTGCCTAAACATCATTCCACTATTAATTGCCGGTTACATAAATTCTTGTAACCTGCTTATAATGCAGATAGTGCACTTATCATAGGTTTCCAGATTCAAACAACTAATCAAAATAATTTCACGGCATTCCAAATTATTCTTGTAAATCAACACTTGGGTTGGGATATTGAGGTTAAAATTCTCGTTAGTGCAACTCATCATGAATCATCTCCTAGAAAAACTGAGCAGGAATTATCATACAATAACTATATTTATTCGGAGAATATGAATGTACATGTGCATGAATACTTTCCTCCAGAAATGTATCAAAGAATAATCGTTGAACTAATTATAAATTAATGTTTTAATGCAAAATTTCTCTAAAATATCTTGCTGTCGTGTCTTAAGAACTCAAATAATAGAGGATCTCACTTTTCACGCTAGTGCTCCTTCTCCATCAAACCATTCTCATTGCAATCGATATGTTCTAATACAACTAGAACCTTACTAAACATTAAAAAGAACATACATCCGAAGCAATCCTATTGCTTTCTCTTTGAAATTCACAGCTAAATCATATATAAGATATGGTAAAAGAATATTTTAGAACAAAGATTTTTTAAAAAAAAAATATAACTTTTTTTAATTTCAGAATTCATATATCAACATTAATAGTTCATCAAGAAGTTCAATTACAATCTAAAACCTAAATAAACACAGAATTAAAAGTTCTCCAGTATCTTTCTTTTCCTCTCATTTTCTCAACAGTCAACCATTGAAATAAACTAACCAGAACAATTCACACAGATTCCATAAATCAATCATACAAATTGATAAAAATAGAAACAATAACAGTTTTACATGGTTTCAACAGACGAACATTATCAAATTAATATACAATTAACGCAAATCACTCACCAAAAATTCAATTATTTTCAATTAAATTATATTTCTAGACGAACCTGAGATGAATTGTATCGAAATTGAGGAGAATAACAGTAGAAACCGAAAGGATCCATGTCTCCAGACTTCGTTCATGGCTTTTGCTTTTTTTTCGTTTCTCTCTTCTTCTTTTTTTTTTTTTTTCTTTTCTCCTTCTACATGAAGAGATTCGCTTAAAGCCGTCGTTTTTGAAAAAGCAAACAAAATTTAAATTAACGAATTATCGTTCTTATGGCCATGCTTGACATTCACATCATCTTTAAAACCACAATACGACGTAGTTTTGATAGTGTGCTATTTGTTTTTTCTTTGTTTTGTTAATTTATATGTTATTTGTACTGTTCATTTTTTTCAAAATATTTTAATGAACAAATTAAATATTATAATACAAATGATTAGTTTGAGTTTCCACATCCAGACATTGCAAAATTCACCCATTAAACTAAAAACATTATATTTTTTTATTTAAATTAAAGTGAGAAAAAAAAATCAATTTTTGATCTTTTACTCTCAAATAACTTTAAAGTGCTTAAATATGGTCCATTATTTTTTTAGATAAAAAAATGAAAATATATTTATTTTTCAAGAAAAAAATTCGTGAAGAGGATGACATGAAACAAAAAATTAAAAATGATAAAAAGTACGATTTTCGTTTTCTTCCTTTTAATAAAAATGTAAAAGTACTCATTTTTATTTTGTTTTATTTTTCAAGGATAATTTTATTACATTATGTTTTCGTCATTTGTATGTATAATATATATAATAAAAATTAATGAAAATATATATTACCAACTTTATAGGCAAAATTATTTTAATTAATAAGATAATAAAGAGATTTTTGTACAGTTTGAATCGCTTTTATGGAGAACTCTTCTGGATCCTAAGGCCACTTATAGAGACAATGAATAGGTGTGGAAGAAGTCGCGAAGTAGGAACAATCCTCCCTTTGATTTTTTTACATAATATTGATTCCGTTGTCGACTCGAAACTTTAGTTTTAGATAGTGTATGCTCTCTGCGGCCTTTATGTTCTTAAGGAAGGGTCGTCTTAAAATTATAGAGTACAATTTTGAAAACAGAGCAGCTAGTGCTGCAACAAGATTTTCTGGCACTGTAGCACTAGCTCGACAATTTGAATTCGCATTCTTTTCTTGTTTTATGATGCTTTCCTTTTTGGCTATAAAACACAACTTGGCAAGTTAGTGTCTGATCATATTTTAAAAATGATCAGGTGGATAGAGTATCTTGATGATTTAGGATCATGTTTGAAATATGAGCTCCGAGTTAATCTCATCTTTCAGTTTTTCACACCTACCTTTAGCGATTCGGCAGATGAGCATGCTACTTGCTACAAAGAATTAGAAAAATCAATTCAGAGCACGAGATCAAAAAAAAAAAACTTATGATATTGAACTAAGTCTTGTTGATTACCTTATCCATAGGCTCTAGGCTAATGACACTATTTTTCTGAATGGGCTTGGAGAATCCACATCAAATCCCTTGAAACTAGCTCAATACCCACCTGAAAGAACATAAAAGATAAGCGAGTGGACTTGATTTTTTAGCATGCTAATTATAAGTATAAAGAATAACTTTTTAATTTGTATTCTTTTATATCTTTAAATAAGATTGAATCAAAAGATTAAGAAGTTTAAATATTACATCACACTTATTTTATACACTTCTTGAAATTTCAGAAAATAAAATTCTACAAAATAAATATTAAAGAGAGCTACAATTAATTAGTTGATTAGGAGAAGAAGAAACCAACATAACCTATTATTCTAGTAAATAGCAAAAAACCAAAGTTAAATGTTGATCCATTGAAAATTCGATAACCTTTGCAACTAGAGCACAGTGGTTAAAAGTGTCTTAAAAGAAAGGACGGTAAATTCACAAATACAAATTATAAGCGCTCAAATAGAAACAAACGTAAGAAGAATACTTCCAGATTAACATTGCATATTGTTCATGTCTTGTTATAATCGAGGTTGTCGTCATTTTTAATATACTTCTCTTATACTGTAGCAACCGTAGATTGCTTTGTTAAGCAAAACTTGTATGAATAATCTTTCATCTTACTCATTATCAATTACATAGGACAAGTGCGGATGCAAAATTTGGGTAAAAGTTATTTACATGGTTTTGAATTTTGAAATAGCTTGAAAAAAACTTGAATTGACTCTAAAACCTACCAAACAACATAATTAGTTTCTCAAATGCATAATTTAAAAGATGCAGATGCATACGCGTAAGATTCTAGTATGCAGAGTTTTCTAAATATGAAATTAAGTTTGTATACTATAGGATTTAGGTATTGAGTTAAAATAGGCATTATTTAAAAGTTTTCATAAACCATACCTTTGGGTTCTAATCTCTCTTGATTTAAGTTTAAACTTTTGAAGTTCTAGAGCTCCAAATTAAGAATTTCTCTAGTGAATAATGCTCTTGTCTTTATTTTTTCTCTTTTAACTTTAAAAAATTTTAATCAAAACTCTTTTGATTAAATTAGGTTTTCTAGTAAAATCCTAAGATTTTAATCTCTTAAAAAATCAATTTCAACACGTAAAATTGATCATTCAGCACTTAGATCACACCTTAAAAACTTTAAATCAATTTTTAATCTTTTAAAATAATCAAAAGTTAATTATCTTTAGGCTTAAAGAAGGTCACGGCTAAGGAGAAAGAAGAAAACCTTTTTGTTTTCTTTTTCTTCACTTTTTTATAATGAAAATAACCTATAATTTTTTTTTAAATATTTTTTAATTTAATTAATAATTAAATAAATAAAATTATATTAAAAATATTATGCCAAATGTGTGATCCAAAACCATACACATCTTATGTATATTTATCTTTTATTTGTTATATAGGTGTAAGGTCAAGATTATACCACTTGTTAACGTTCTATTTATTAGGATAAAATATTTGACATATAATCACTTATACCATACATAAGTTTAGGTCACTCAATCAAATAATCATAGCTTTATATATTTAATTATTGCATAATTTAATCAGAAAAAATTCAAATTAATTTATGATAAGACTCAATAGATTCACCATAAAGTCGATAGTAAACATAATTATTAAATTAACTTTTTAATTTATTTTATTTAATTAATATTTAATAAGATTAATTAAATATATTTATAAACCAGTATTGACACCTAATCATATAATACAATTCTCAAATTATAGTGAAATGGAAAACTTCAATAAATAAACATGTCTATTATTAATTACAGTGTAATTCAATCTTCTATCATACAATGCTCCGATCGAATCAAAGATATGTTATTATCGTCAAACTTTTTTAGATTGGACGTTATATATAGTAAATAGCAGATAATGGCTTTATATTATATCATTATTAAAAGTATATTTCTCAATCAAACATAATATATTACTCTAATTAAGAATTTTATAAGTTAAATCTATATTATTTTTATAGAGTATTCTACCTTAAATACTACGGCTGACAGATCTTTACTTAAATATTTACATATCTCTATAAATATCTTACCATACCCAATAACTACCTATCATAAACCTTAATACATATTTGCCCTGAGTAGTATTAAGGCATGATAATTCATTTACATGATAACTATAATGTTGTTAAACCTAAGAATTACTTATATAATCGATACAACAAATGTTCAATTGATGATTAAGTATAATTAATATTTAGACATTTCAAATGAGTTTCTTTAATAAATTCATAATGGACCAATGAGCACCTATATATTTCTTTTAGTGTCACCATACAAGTAATCTATATGTTCGATTACTCTCTATCATACATAAAGTAAGGATAATGTATACTCGTTTGTCTGACATTATGAATGCTTTAATTCATAGTTCTATGACTAAGAACATTTAGAAATGATAACATTTAGGAATGATACTATTAATATATAATCTCTAAATATGAAATCATCATAATAATGTATATTACATATATTTATGGGCTTTTTTTATAATATAAAAATCAAACATACATATAAATATAATAAAAGGTAATATAATAAAAATTGCTTATTTTATTAACTATAAAATTTATAAAATTATAATCACAAATCATATTGTGATTGACTTTTAGAGCATATATCTCTTGCAATCTCCCAATTACACTCAAAGCTAATCACCTCTGTGACAAAAACTTATTTTTATAAAATATTTTTCATATATCTTTTGAGATTAGATTTTAGTGAATGGAATTACAATGTTTTTATTTGAGGGCACTATTTTAACAAAGATATCTTCTCAAACCATAATCTCGTGATAATATGAAATCTTCACAAAATATGTTTGAATTTTTGATGAGACCTAAGTTTTTTAACTTGTGCTATAACTCTATTATTGTCATAATACAATAGAATTAGACTAATAATAGTAGGAATCACACCAAGTTTAATAATAAACCTTTTTATCTAAATACCTTTTTTAGTAGCTTTTGAAGCTACTACATATTCTTCTTTAGTAGTTGAATATGTAGTAACTTTTTATTTAAAACTCTTTTAACTTACTGCTCTACTATTTAAAATAAACACTTATTCTAAAATAAATTTGACATCATCTTTATCTAACTAAAAATTTGAGTTAGTGTAACTCTTAAGTACCAAGTTATGTTCTCCATATATTAGAAATAATTCTTTAATACTTCTTAAGTACTTAAAAGTTAATTTTATAGCTTTTCAATAACCTTCACCTAGATCAACTTGATACCTACTTGTAACACTTAAAGCATAAATCACATTAAACCTCGTACATAGCATAGCATCTATGATAGAATCAATTGTCAAACCATATGGTATTCTAGTCATGTAATCTCTCTCTAATTGTGTTTAAAAAATATATCCTTAAAAAGAGTAATTCTATAACACATCAGTATGTATTCTCTTTTAGAGTTTTTTATACTAAATTTTTTTAGTACTTTTTTTATGTACGTAGATTAGGATAATCCTATTAACTTATTAAATTTATTACGATAGATTTTTATACCCAATATATAGGATGCCTCTTTCAAGTCTTTCATGAAAAAATTAGATGATAACTAAATTTTAAATGATTACAACATTCTTACATCTTATTTAATGAGTAATATGTCATTCAAATATATAATTAGGAATATTACCTTACTGTCACTAACTTTTTTGTAAACACATGAATTATAAAGACTTTTGATAAAATCAAATAATTTAATTTTCTTATCAAAATGTATATTTTATGATTTACAAGCTTACTTAAGCCTATTCTATAGCTTGTATACTTTGTTGATGTTTTAACGGATATAAAACTTTCAAGTTGTGTTATATAAATATTCTTTTTTAAATAACTATTAATTTAACATCTATTTTGCCATATCTTATAATCATAGTATCTATTATAGCAAGTAAAATTCGAATGGACTTAAAGATGACAATAAGCGAAAAAGTCTCATTAAAGTTAATTTTTTATCTTTAATAAAAACTTTTTACTACGAACCTTACTTTATAAGTCTCAACTTTTTTAATAACTCTAGTCTTTTTTTAAAGACTCATTTAAATCCAATAGGCATAATACCTTCAATTAGTTTAACCAAAGTCTATATTTGGTCAGAGAACATAGAGTCTAACTTAAATTTCATGGCTTTAGGCCACTTCTCAGAGTCAATACTTGTTATCTCCTTATTATAGGTTACAAGATCCTCATTTGAAGTGATAAAAATTTTAGATTCACTTTTACTATAATATCCAATATATCTATCAAGTAGTTCTAATATCTTAGTTGACCTACGAACCTCAATGTTTACAAATTTTTGAACAATTTTCTTTAAAATTTGAATATTAATTTAAGGTTGAAAAATTTTTGAAATTTTTTCAAATTTTATTTTGTTGCTATTATTTCTATCTTTGAGAAACTCTTTCTTTCAGAAAATAGTATGCTTAAAAATAAACACAATTTATTTTTTAGTATAATAGAACTAGTATCCTATAAAATCTTTTAGATACCTACACTTAACTTTAAGGTCATTAAAAATAAGCTTTTTTACATGGACTAAACAACCCTAAACTTTAACATATTTAAAGTTAGACCTTTTCTTTTTTCGTATCTTATATGAAACTTTAGACACATATTTTGTTGGAATCCTATTCAAAATATAATTAGCAGTTTCTAGATCATATCCCCGAGGAAATGCTAAAAGATTAGCATTGCTCATCATGAAATATACTATATCTAATAAAGTATAATTTTTCTTTTAAATATACCATTTAGCTATAGTGTAGTTGGAGGAGTCTATTAGGATATAATTCCCTGAACTTTGTGATAATTTAAAAACTCATGACTTAAGTATTTACCCCTATAATTTGATGCAAAATTTTAACATTTTTATCGAACTAGTTTTTTACTTCTTTCTTATATTCTATGAATTTTTTAAAAGCTTTAAATTTGTGTTTTTTTAAGAACATATATCTAAACCTTGAAAAATCATCAATAAAAGTAATAAAATAAGAATAACCACCTTGAGCATGTGTTGACATCAATCCACATATATTTATGTGAACCAAAGATAAAAAATCTGATACTTTATTATTATATCTAATAAATGATAATTTGGTCATTTTATCTATGATATAAGATTCATAAGAATTGGATGATTCAAAATTATTTATATCCTAGTAACTATCTTGAATTAACTTGTATAATTTTTCCTTACTAATATGAATTAATTGACAATTCCATAAATAATATTTATATTATTTTACTTTCTCTTACTAATATGTTCAACATGCAAAACTGCATCAGAAACATTAAAAATGTGCAAACTGTTACATAATATATCATTATAAAATAACTTATTATTTAGTAATAATTTATAACTATTATTTGTAAAATATAGCTTAAAATTGAACTCACCAAATTTTGATATAGTAACTATGTTTTTAACAACAATAAGTACATAATAACAGTTATACAACACTAATAAATAACCATTAGACAACATCACATACGTAGTGCTAACAGCTAATGCAGTAACTTTTGCTTTATTACCAATACTCATTTGGACTTTATCTTTGTACAAATGTCTAATATTTGTCAGAATTTATATATCATTACAAATGTAAGATGTATATTTAGTATCGAATACCTATAAAAGACTATTCCTTTTTAGTAAGTTAATTTTAATAACAAATATATCTGTAGAGCCTGAAGCAATAATTTACTTTTTCTTAGCTTTTATTGTAAGATACTACTTGCAATTTCTCTTTTAGTGCCCGTGCATTTCACAATAGAAGTATGTACTTTTAAACTTTTTTTTATTATTTTTTTTCTTTTAGACCCCACTTTAAGATTTTTGTGATTTTTTGTCTTGTTAAACCTTTTAATATTACTTTTTTAAGAGTTAGAAGAATCACCATTCGTCATTACAGTCTTTCAAATTTCTTATATACAAAAATCTGACTTTCAGTTATTTTTAATATATTGTATAACTTTACTAGGGCTACATTAATTTTATTTATAGGAAAATTATTGATAAAATCATTAAAAGTGAGTGTAAGAGACTGAAGGATGAGATTGACTCAGAGATTATGTTCCAAATAGAACCCTAAATTATCAAGATGCTCCATCCACCCAATTATTTTCAAAATATAATCAGATGGTGACTCACTTGGTTGCATCTTACAATCAAAAGTTTTCTTGGTCATTTGATACTAATTATTCTAGTGTTGCTCCAAAAAAACTCTTATAAGTAAAGTAAAATAGACTGAGCATTAAGTTTTTCATGTTAGCATTGTAATTCTTTGGATATTCTAGCCAATATATAGCATCTAGCTATCTCTTTGTCCCCTTTTCATTTCTTAAATATTTGTCTCTCTTTCTTTGATGCATCATCTGATATGGTTTTAGGTATTAAAGAATCTAGAATATAAGCAATTCTTTCACATGCTAGAATAATTTTAAGTGTGTGTCGCCAATTAGAGAAATTATTGGAACCGGTCAATTTTTCAAATGCAAGCATAATATAAAGTGAATTATATGTAGCAGACATATTTAATCTATATTAAAACATGCCAAAAATAATAAAAACATAATTATTATGAGTATTAATAAATTACCAAATAAAATAATAAAATTTTAAAGTAACTCCCACTATGTTAATCGAAATGCATAACTTTTTAATATGCAAATAAAGAAATAATTATATTATTTTCTAGTGGGCATCGAAATCCCAATTAACCTGAATATCATAAACTTGTGTGATACAATAATTTATACATTTCTTAATTTGGTAGGTAAACTCTTACTAATTATAATACTTATTCTAATATTATTTAGCCTCTACAATTTTATAATCTTATATGACATAATAAAGTTACATGATCATACTTAGGTCAAACATCTCATGTGAATGCATTAATTTATGATGACAAAAAAATAGATCTTGTGTAACATAGCAAATTGCATTTCATTGCCGAATTCAATTAACACATCAATAATGGAAAGACTATGTTAAATATTCTCAATATTTAACAATACCACTTAATATTAATTATATATATATTTTTTAATTAAATAGATCTCACATTAATTTTACACGCTCATGACAATCATAAACATACTTATAACATTCATAACTGCATACATCAATATATATAGCACATTAAAATGAACAATTTCATTATGCAAGGACATTAGGCATAGATGACGTGTGTATGACCATTTAAAATAAAATCATATTTATCCATTATAAATTATCAATTTTTAATATATATCTATATATACCTTATTGTAATAACTCATATTACAAATGATAATTTCATAAAAATTATATTTATATAATAAACACGCATTAAGTCATACAAAATTAAGTATTTTGGTTAATTTATTAATCTTGGCAACTTTTATTACAATGTTTCACACAAATCATCAATCCCATGAACAAATTTTAAAACATTAAATCATGCTAAATTTAACGAAAACATATCATTTAGGTTATGGAATCATTTCTCGAAATTTATTCGATAATCAAATAATTTCTAAATATTTTTTTATATATGCACATTTTTGTCGAAATTGTCACTATACTTAACATTCAATAATTGAACACCTAATACAAGTTCAAAGAAATCTATAATTAGTTCAAAATAGCCACCATATGGTTTTTCTATTGATGAAAAGCACACACAGCAGAAAATTTTCAAAACTATTTCAAAATCGCTCTTTATCGTCAATCACGAATCATTTTTGCAAATGTAATTTTAACAACAACACATATCAATCAATTCCTAAGTTTTTTAGAATTCAAATACTTTGAAAATATTATGAAATGATCATAAAACCAGGGTAGCAAGCACTCTCATATCATTTTAAACAAACTTGGCCTATCAAAATCGAAACTAATTCAATTTTTTGTTAAGATTTAAGCTTAGTCACCAGCATGTCATCTCATAGCTACAATCAACTCAATACACAGCCCTTATACCTTGATACCATTATAAGATTTTAGTATGCAAAGTTTTCTAAAATATAAAATTATGTTTGCGCGTTAAAGGATATAGGTATTGAGTTAAAATTGACATAGTTTAAAATTTCTGTAATCCATACCTTTTGGTTCTAAACTCTCTTATTTTAAGTTCAAACTTTTGAATGTCTAGAGCAATAAATTAGGAACTCTTCTAGTGTGTGATGCCTTTACCTTTATTTTTTCGCTTTTGGCTTTATAAAATTTCAATCAAAACTCTTTAAATTGAATTATGTTTTTTAGTAAAGTCCTAAGATTATAATCACTTGAAAATTAATTTCAACACTTAAAATTAATCATTCAAACACTTAGATCACACCTTAAAACCTTTAAATCAATTTTCAATCTTTCAAAATGATCAAAAATTAGTTATTGTTAGGCTTATTAAAGGTCATGGCCAAGGAGAAAGAACAAAGCCTTTTTGTTTTCCTTTTCTTCACTTTTTCACAATGAAAATATTCAATTATGTTCCTTAAATATTTTTCAATTTAAGTAATAATTAATTAAACAAATTATATAAGAAATATTATGTCAAATATATGATCCAAAATCATACACATCTTATATATATCCACCTTCTATTTGTTATATAAATTTAAGGCCAAGATTATGCAATTTGTTAATATTTCATTTACTATGATAAAAACTTTATTTAAAAATTAATTATAAATTTAATTCAAAATTTAAAATCCTTATTTTGGCCTTAATATTAAAATTTTAATAAAAATTTTGGCTAAAAATATAAATTTTAAAAATTTAGAGGTTAATTGTAATTTTAAAATTTTATTTTGGACTAAATCTTAAAAATATTGTGAATTTTATCCAAAATTGTAATTAAACATATACATAAAACATAAACTTGGAGGCCAAATTTGCAATTTCATTGAATAATTTTTAGACATATTTGCAAGATATTCAAGAATTTTGAACTTAACCATAATTTATCCAAGTATAGACTTAATTGATATTTGTTAATTATAGACTCGATTGCAATTGGGGATTTAATTGAAATTATCCAATTGAACTTAATTAAAATTTTACACAAAAATCAAAAACAGGCTTTGTGTTTTTTTCGCAGAAGCTAGCGTTGCCAACCATCCTTCATTTTTTTGAAATTTCCCATTTCGATTTTTTTTTTTTTAAATTCAAAGTATTTTTGAGTTTCGTTGACATGGCACACCGTACTCCGAATTCTTTAGCCTTTTTGATTTGCTCAAAATAAATCATA
>JAWDEX010000013.1:678634-701638 GCA_035221805.1 Trichilia hirta | reverse complement strand
ATATGAGACATAGTAATGTTTGTAAAAGAGACAAGGTAAACCACCAAGGAAAGAAGAAAAATCTTAGCAATTGAGGAATTGAAATATGGTGAGCATCAGCATACCTCAGCTACGAGCAACTCAGTTTCCACAAATGAAATATGTCAGTCTCGGAGACCAAGTTCAACCTCAAGTTCATCATCCTCTTCAAACAACTTCAAAAGACGGGCGTACTGCTCTTCTCTTTTCTTCTTTTGCCATAACTTGAAAATGAAAAAAGAAAACAACCCAACTGCCACAACTGCAAGTAATATGACGACTACCTTAGCCCCAATGCTGCTTTTGGAAGTAGAATGAGCCTCAGTCTTTTTTTCATTTTCTGAACTTGATGAGGCATGGGAAAAGGCTGCAAAATAATAAGATGGAACATGAGCGAACACTCTCAGCGCAGAAATTTTACACCACCACCAGTTCGGCAGAGAAATACGCAATGCTCACACTAGGGTTTGAAGGTGGAGACATAAAATTCAGCCTACAGCAAATAAAATAATGGTCCTATTACATCAACCTGCAACTAAGTATAAGTAAAACTAAAAGCAAGCACTACCAGAGCAAAGACCAAGGCATCTAAGATTTGGATGCATCATTCAGCTATTAATGGTTAGTTACATAAATTCTCATAACCTGCTTATAATGCAGATGGTGCATTTATCATAAGGTTTCCAGATTCAAACAACTAATTGAAACAAATTTCACTGCATTCCAAATTATTCCTGTAAATCAACACTAGGGCTGGGATATTGAGGTCAAAACTCTTGTTAGTGCAACTCATCGGGAATCATCTCCTAGAACAGCTGAGTTAGGAATTTTCGTATAATAACAATATCTACGTGGAGAATATGAATGCATGAGCAGGAATACTTTGCTCAAGAAATATATCGAAAAATAATAGCTGAACTAATTGAAAATTAATGTTTTATTGTAAAATTTCCATAAAATCTCTTACTGCCCTGTCTTAAGAATTCAATTAATAGAGATCTCACTTTTCACCCTGGCTCTCCTTCTCCACCAAATCATTCTCATTGCAATCCGTATGTTCCAATCCAATACAACTAGAAGCTTACTAAACATCAAGAAGAAAATGCATCCGAAGCAATCTTACTGCTTTCTTTTGAAATTCTTAGCTAAATCTTATATAAGATATGATAAATTAAAAAAGTTATTATTGTTTTTATTTCAGAATTTCGTATATCAACATTTTTAGCTCCTCAAGATGTTCAATTACATTCTAAAATCTAAATAAACACAGAATTAAAAATTCTGGAGTACCTTCCTTTTCTTCTTATTTTCTCGACAACCAAACATAGAAATTAACGAACAAGACAATTCACACCGATTCCACAAATCAATCATCCAAATCGATAAAACTAGATACGAAAAAGTTTTGCGTGGTTTCAACAGACGAATATTATCATATTAAGATATAATTAACGCAAATTAATAGCATTAAATTCAAATTCTTTTCAATTAAATTAGAATTCCAGACGAACCTGAGATGAATTGTAGCGAAATTGAGAATAACAGTAGAAACGGAAAGGATCGATGTCTCCAGATTTCGTTCATAGCTTTTGCCTTTTTCCGTTTCTCTCCTTTCTTTTTTTCTCCTTCGATAGAGAGATCGCTTAAAGCTGTCGTTTTTTGAAAAGGTAAACAAAATTGAAACCGTCGATCATTGTTGTTCTGTCAATGTTTAGGTTCACACCATTTTTATAAACACAATACGACGTAGTTTATTTTTGTTTTGTTAATATATTCGTTGTTTGTATTATTTGTTTTTTGTGAAATATTTTTATTTAAAAAATAATAATAAGGAAAATTCGAACTTATTATTGTTGCTAATAAGTCCAAAAAATCATCAATCATAATAAAGAATAAAATAAAAAAAGAAAAGAAAATGTGAGACATGTCATCTAATGTTGTTGCATGAAAAATAAGAAATCTCAATTTGCATGAACCATGCTTTAAAAGGTTGTCTTAAAATTATAAGATCAAAGAAAATTATTATAATGGTTTAGACAATAAATAATATTATTCTCCTCTTATTTAAAATTTTCTTCACACTTCATATATTTTCCTAATTTAAATATGAAGTGGGTTATAATTTAAGATATTAGAGAAAATGGATGGTCACTTTTTAAATTATTTTTTAAATAATTTGTATAAAAAAGGCTGGTAAAATAAAACTTGTAGCATCTGAGAAATTTGAAGGAGATACGGCAGAAACAGCTACAACAAAAGAGGCAATCGTACTTCATAGCCGGAAACAATCCAGAAAAAAAAATGTAATTAAATTTAAATATGTAAATTTAAATATTAAAGAAGTATAATTTAATATTAAATATGTAATTAAATTTGTTGGTGTATTTTAATTTAAAACATATATTACTTAAAAAATCAAATTAAATTATCTGATTTTTTAATTAAAAACAAAATTTAGAGTTTAGCAAAAATCCAAGTCCTAAGCTACAACTCAAATGAAAATCAAACTTATAAAATATTTAGTTATAAAGTAATAATCTATTTTAAATATTTTTAAAATAATAATAATAATATTATTTTAAAAATATTTTAGGATGATTTTAAAATATTTATATCTGATAGACTTATACATTTTTATTTTTACATTACTATTTTTTAAAACACTTGATTCTTTTATTACCTACCAAGCAGGTAGTTGGTAATCTATTTTTTTTTTTTATTTTGTGCATAAATTAAATTAATAAGCTTTTACCCAATACTCAATTAAAATTTGAATAAAGTTGATTAAAAATGAAAAAGTTAAATTAGATAGAGGAGATTTAAATTATCAAATTCAAGAAAAGGAAGAAAATTCAGAGTCTCCCAAGTTAAGAATCCGATTGGAATATTAGTATAATTTTCTCTCACATTTAAATAATAATGGTAAACCTTTTGTAGCTAATCCTTTCAACATTTTGTTTATAGAAATTAAATTGATCAGGCTCAATAAAAATTCCTTTTTCTGCTTTAAATGACCTGAGGGTGTTTGTGCATTGTGCTCAACTTGAAATTTGAATCATCTCTATATGCCAAAATCTAAACATTTATCAAGAGAGTACAAAAATTCTGGGATGTGGACATGGACATTACAGGAAATTACAAATTAATTAGTTGATCAGGATAAGAAAATAACGTGACCTTTTCTTCCAGTAGTAAAGAGCAAAGAACTAAAGTTAAATGTTGATCCGCTGAAAACTTGATTACTCCTGCAAGCTGAGCACAGCAGTAGGAAGTGTCTTAAAAGAGAGGAGGTAAATTCACAAGTATAAATTACAAGCACTCAAACACAAACAAAAATAAGAAGAATGCTTCCAGATTGTACACCGTGCACAGTTCATGTCTCGTTGTAATCAGGGTTGTCGTTGTCCTTAACATACTTCTCCTGTACTGCAGCAACTGTAGATTGCTTTGTTAAGCAAAACTTGAAAGACTCATCTTTCATCCTACTCATTATCAATTACATAGGACAAGTGCAGATGCAAGATCTGGGTGGAAGTTGTTTTCATGATTTTGAATTTTGATATAGCTAGAAAAAGACATAAATCAAGCCTGAAACCTACCCATTTTCTCAAATGCATATGTGATGAGCCATAAGATTCAAAACGATAAAAAAGAAGGATATCTATAGTAATCCCAATCAACATCACGAACAGCAATCTTGCTGAATTCAACTGCACTGGCATCTATACCAGCAAAGATGTATCCATTGGTCTTGTCTATTAACTTCACGAGTTTCGCAACACTCTCCTTATCCTGAAGAGGAGCTGTTGAGTAAGAACACATTCACAAACAATTCAAACAAACTCAAGAAGTCAGGAGAAACTGACGACCTGAATATCTAAAGTGGTAAAATCGACCAGACTATAGCCTTCTATTACATCACACAGCTCCTTCGTAAGCTTTCTGCAAGAAGAATTATGAACAGCTTGTACATGAATAATATTTAAATAATTGAAAATGGCATTTTTTGATTTGCAAAACACACAAATAGTTAATTATAATTTTCCCAACATATGATGCTTTCTTCAAAGGCTTTCTATCAATGATATGGCCATTTGAAATCTAAGACAGTAATATGAGCAGAGCCCAAAATTGGCAATGTCATGGTGTCACTGGGAAAGCAAACAATAGTCTGGAATAACTGAATAATATGTCTGGAGAACACAGCAAGAGTTTACATAATTTGCATCATTGATTCAGCCACAAATCAAACCTGTACTTAGCAGAACGAGGGTCCTGATCCAGTTGGTACTGTAAATATGATAAATCTTGCACATCTGTGTAGAAATCGAGATTAAAATCTGCATGATATCCGAAAGAATTGATTAGCAAGAAAAAGTAGCAGATAGGAACTTGTCAAAATATCCAATATTTCACACTTGACAATAAGTAGGAGAGTTAAATTTATAACCACACCTAACTTTCCATAACTCTCAATCAAATCAATCTTAGACAAGACATTAATGTGAGGAAGCTCCATATGTATCATGGTAGATAACGAGAGAAGCAACGCACTGACATACTTCCCAGGGTCGCTACAAAGATGGGCATCAACTAGATGCACTGCAGTCAACTGCATGAGAAAACAAACCAACAGAGAATCGAACAATTATGATATCAAAATAACAAAGCTGCAATGATCTCAACATTTACTGTTTAATGTCATCTGGGGAGGTAATATGTAACCATACCCTAAGATTCAACTTCTTCATGAGTTTCGTGATAACATTCTTGGCATTGGAATGAAGAAAAAATAATTCCACCTGGCCAGGAAAATCAAACAGAAGATAATGATCTGCAAAATATCATATCATTAAATATATTAGCTTCTTTATGAGTTGCAATGGAACATTTTTGGCATTAGAATGTAAAACATGGTATTCTCTTACCCTTCAGAAGTGGCTCCAATTTGGATTGCAACCAGTCAATATTCTTCTCTAGATAGTCCATACAATACACAAGACCTAATTCATGATAACAATTTTGATTGCAACCAGTCAATAGTTCATACAATACACAAGACCAAATTCACACACTTTAGAAAGCACATGACAAACACGTTTATACAAGCACATCAAATACAAACATATTGCCACAAAAGAAAAATGACATCACATAATGTATGCCATAAGTTTACCCATTAAAATTTCAAATACATTTATATTGAAGGTATCTCTTGTGGTCTCTAGAGATAAAACATTAGAACTTGTGCTTGACTAGAATTTTCATAAATATTGTAGTAAAGAAGTAGATGTTTGTGTGATCAAAAAAGACAAAGTATAAGCTGGCTCACCTCCATTGGGACCAAGGGAATGCTCCATCATTACATCACTTAGTTTAATGAGATCCTCAATATTCACAGCGCACTCATAGCTATATTAACATCAAGGAAAATATTCATATGGGATTTATTTTGCAACAGAAAAAATTGTAGTGTTTGTAAATAATTTTAATGAAAAAGGATACGGCAAATTATCATTAGCAGGATCCAAATTGATAACAGCAACCTTCCTGCAGAAATAATCATAGTATTATCACTAAAACCATTCTGTCAACCAAATTGGCATGAACAACTCAATTTCAGTAAATAATATGAATCACAAGGTTTCAATCAAGTCATAGAGTTCAGTTAGGCTAATCGTATAACTTAGATGTTCAGAATAATCTTATTTTTAAATAAATTAGATGCTGCTACTTGAAGAACAGTAAATATAAGAAAGACACAAAAAACAAGTTGCTAAACGAAATCCAGAAATAAACTTACCTGCCAATGAGGCTAAGAAACTGAGACATACCATTGCAGTAGGTGGTCTTTCCTGAGCCAGGCGGACCAATTACCACTTGCCCAAACACCATTTTCTCCCACACTCACTCTCTGGTACGTCAGTTAAGAAACTTTGAGATCCAAGGGAACCGTTTAGTTTTCGAGAATGAAAAATACTGGATGACGAGAAAAGGGCAACTCTGATAATCAAACTTCGGACTTCTTGTACCCTTCTATATACGCGAGTCATAAAAAATGGGTAAGTTTTTAGTCTTGTTTTATTTGGTAATCCAAATGAAACATATATCTAAATCTAGAAATAGGTATTTACATTGGCATCACTACTTTCTTCAAGATATATATCGAAGTTAGGACTTAACGAAAGTCAAACCTTAGCACGCACCTGATATTAAAATCAAAGTTAAAAATTTGACATATGTTATTTTCTTTCCTTGACAAATTTGTTGATGGCAAACCATCAGAATAAATTCAAATCCGATACTCTCACCTAGAAATTTCGTCGAACACTTGGGCTGCACTCAACTATTCACATAAAGCCCTCCAAATTCACAGCCAATAATTCTTTTGCTTAGGATTCTAGCATTGATTTATTTTTTTCTCTGTTCTCTACTGGGCTTTGCTTGAAATTTAGTTTCATCAAATTAAAAAAAATGAAAAATAATTTCCAAACTAACGCTCTAATCCATTGAATTGTAAACGAACGAGTTACCTACGAACAGAGATCAATGGACGGGAAGAGAACAGTTTTGTGACCCCTGCGAGAAGATACCGGATTCTGCGACTGAGCTGACAGTCATACGACGTAGTTTTAAAGCTTTCAATAATCGGACCTTTTTTCTAACGTTTAGCACTTCTATACTATTGTGTTTTGTTTTTGGATTTTTTTTTTTTTTCAATTTCAAAATAAATTATTATTTTTTAAGATCTTGTTCCATGAATATATGTTTTTAACCGTAAGGGACATTCTATTTATTTATTTATAATTTTAATGATATAAGAAAAAAAATAAGGCTTCATTTTATCTTATAATATTATTGTGACATTAATTTTTAGGAAAATTTACTTATTTTTTTATTAATATTTAATATTTAAAATTTTATTTTACAATAATTATAACTTAAATATATTACCTTAACCCCTGTAATTTAGAGAAAATATATATTTTAATGCATATAGTTTCGAAACATAATAAATATCATTATGCAATAATTGTATTTATTAAAAAAGTAAAATTAAAATAAAATCATGATATAAAATTACTTTTATTATTTTTTAATAACAATGATTTAATAAAGTACAAATATATAATATTATTAACATCAAAAAATTTAATAACATACTTATGGTCACAACATTACTTGAAATATAATTTAAGATATATGACAAAAGAAAAATCTTTGTTCATCAGGAACGGTATACAAAATCTTCATCATTGTCAATGGATTTGAAATGGGGATGAAAAGCACTTTTAGTAGCTTTATCTTCCCATTGCAATTCTTTCCACCAACATTCCTCTTCCGTAATAATCAATTTATTACCTTCTTCTCTTGCTCTGTTACCATCAAGTCGAAGTTTCCTAAGCTCGAAGCATTTCTTTACAGTCATCACTTTCAGATAAGGAAAGCTTAATGCCTTTGAGTAGATGTTCTTCAAATTTCTCAATCTTTTTAGTTTAAGAAACTGAAGTCTTGCAAAGGGGACTAAATTTTCAAACTCCTCGGCTGGAACTTCATCCATCTTGATTATTTCTTACATATCCGGACACTCATCTATCTGAATATCGTTGAGATTTGGAGCAAAAACAAGCCATGTTATGTGCCTCAACTTGGAGCAATAGCTTATGTAAACTTCGCGGAGACAATCAAAAGCATGAGTTTCTGGACAATCAATCTTCAGCTCTTCTAAATTATAACATTCCGAGAGGTGAAGTGTTTCGAAGCAGCTTAAACTTGCTAAAGGTAAAACACTGAGAGACTTGGAATTGTTGAAGTATTTAAGCCATAGAGATTGAGTACTGCTGTGTAATGTAGGTGAGCTTGAGAATCCTTGGAGAGCACGAAAACTTCTTAAGGTGATGGTTGACACATTTAAATGATTCAAAGCAAGTAGTTCTTGGACCAAAGTTCATGACTACCCTCAAACAGAATGCTATGCTCTTCTTGTGTTCTCGAACCACATCCAAACATTCTCAAAACCTTTAGCATCCTTAAACTGGATATCAATTGTGACTGAATTGTATGGAGGCTCAATGCAAATTCCGAGTTGAAACATTTAAGATTAACCAAGTACTTCAACTCTTCTGGCAATCTTTCAATTCCCGTATAGGATAGATTAAGATGCTGCAGTGAAACCAAGTCAGAAAATCAAAATGACAAATGGCTTAGAAGAAAATTATCTGATAGATTAAAAACTCTAAGACAAGTCATGGATTGAAAGAAATCATTTTCCACCATTTCTATATCATTCCAACTAAGAAACAAAGCCTTGAGACATGGACTTGTAGGAGAACCCTGTAGATTCTGAATTTTGTTACCCATTGAGGACATTCTTGTAACCCCTTTCCACATTTGAATACTTGGTACTTGAGTTAATCCGACGCCTGTAAGAACCAAAAACTTCTCCTCCTTCTCTTTCTCCATTGTAGATCCAATCCACAAAGCCATATCTCGAATTAAATCAAGCATTCGAACACAATTGTTTTCTTCTTCTTCTAAGAGACAAGCATGAACAAGACTACCAACAATGGAGTATCCTTGATTTGTAGCACCAATTCCTTCATATTCATCTAAAATTCCCCCACATATCCAATAATCTATCAAGTCCTCTTTGTTAATATGAAAATCTTCTGAAAACAGAGTACAATATAAGAGACAAAATATAACTGTATCGCTAGGCAAAAAATCGTAATTGAACTTCAAACGAGGGAATACCCTTTTCTCCATACCTGAAAATTTAGAGGTTGAACGCCTTAAGTGCTCAATTGCATGTTTCCATTCCTGAGGTGTCTTCTTACTAGCCATTGCTCGACCAACAACAATTAGAGTAAGGGGAAAACCACCACATTTATTGGCCACAATTTCAGCTAGCTCACGAATATTGGGATGACTATCAAGAATGGCTCTTCCGACCTTCTCTTGAAATAATTTCCAAGCATCTTCGTTCTCAAGTACTCTACTTTGAAGCATTTGTGAGCTTCCATGTTTCCGCAAATTTCGAACTCACGAGTTGTGAAAACTACCTTTGATGCGCTTCTTGGGTTCGGAAGAGGTAAACCTACTTTGTTCAAATCAATCTCCTTCCATAGATCATCCAATAACAATACAAATTTCTTTGTGCTCAAGATCTTGAAAATTTCCCGAGCTTTCTCTTTTAGACACTTGTTCTTCCAGGATTCATTGAACGAACCAATCTTTTTCGCGATACTTTCTTGAATTTTTTCGAGTTCCAATTCCCTAGATGCCACCACCCAAATGACTACATCAAATCTGTTTGGTACATCAAGAAACTTATTGTTGATTTGGGTTAAAAGGGTAGTTTTCCCCACCCCTCCCATTCCACATATACCAATTATCCCTTCTTCTTCTTCTGAGGCATCTCCAAACTTCATCAAATATTGGTTCCAAACCCACTATTTTTGTTGCAATAGGTCTTTCATCAACTGAATTTTCAGGTACCATTTGAGCTACATCTTCAAAATCTCCTTCATCCCTCAAACGCTTCACTTCTTGCAATGTAGTCAACACTCTTTTGCCAAACTTGTAGCTCGACCTGCATTTCTTGGATTAGAAGCCTGCAAAACATAATTGTTCAACTTCTGGAGAGCTTGTTTCCATCAATTCAGCTACTTCAATTCCTATATCTTGTACCCTCGAAAGCCATCCTTGCACTTGTTCTAGCCGTTTCATTTGTTGCTGTTCAGCAACGAGAACCCTTGTCCTCACATTATTTCTTGATTCAATTAACTTCTGCATTTCCCTCTGCAACAGAACAAGATTACCTTGAAGCTCAGTCGTATATCTTGCTTGTCTAACAGTGCAATCTAAGCATTGAGAAATGGCATCATCACATGAGAATGAGAATGAAGGTGAGCAAATACTGTTTGCCATAGTTTGTATAAATTAAATTTCAGTATTCAACAAGAGATTAAGATGGAAAACTGATAGAGAAGACGTTGATATTGGGTAGTATTAATGGACGTGATTAATATTAATTTAATAGAAAAAAAACTGATGTAATGTCTGACTTTTAAGTATTTAATTAATTAATATACAGCCTGTGCCACTAAGATCAAGATTCCCACGATAAATGAAAGTTGACATGCTCCGAATATTAATTTTAATTTTAATTTTTAAACCTCTCTCAATGTATGCAATGTAACTCAAATTCTTCATTCGAAGAACGAAGAATTCTCTCAAATGTAGAGAAATTATATTATTCACTAATAATGCATAGAATTTAACAAGCTTTTATTTGGCCTACTGTCCCTCGTGCTATATATATATTAGAATATTTTTATCTAGTAAATAAATAATTATTTTAATAAACATTATATTATAATAAGTTGTTGTATTGTGAAAAATATGTGTTTAAAATTAAGGCACAATCTATTAATCAATTGCAATTGTGAGCAGGAGTAGATTCAATCAAAAAATTAATGTCAAATAAAATGAACATTAGGTAGAAATTTTGATGTTTACAACTTGTAAATTTATGCAGTAAAAGATATAAAATATTACATAATATTTCAAATTTTATCATGTTAGTAAGATTATTCTCTTTTGATTCCAAACTAAAACTTGTTTAATGATCAAACTATTAATCAATTTCCTTAATTAGTTTGTTAATTATGATTCATAAGGTTTTTTAAAGTTTAAAATTAATGAAAAAATTAATATGTAATTTATAATCAATTTGATGTAAGAAAACTTTAGAGAAGTTGGTTAGAAATATTGGTTATATGTGAATTATATAGAATTAATTATATTTATAAGATATCGAAGTCAATATTTTTAGGGATAATCTAAATAAAAATAAAGAATACGACTTGTTGATTGGTATGGCTATGGCTAATGCTATCTTCTTGAATGAAATGGACAATATAAATTAGGCATGCACATGTTCATTTATGTGTTAGTTAAATTATTAAAGCATAGGTTTCATATTTTAAAAGTAATAATTATTATTGATATGTTTATTTTCTTATAATCACAAATAAAAAATTATTAATTATTATTATTTATTAATTATATTTATATAATAATATACCATTTAAAATAAATTTTTTGGGGTCTATAAGATTTGATATCAGAAAACTATACATGAAAGATAATCTTACTGAAAATATTTTAATTAATATTCTATCATCAATTTCTAGATTACTTAAAATATTGTAATTTAATTAAAAAGCAAGAAAATCCTATGATAACCATATAAAAGGGAAGTTGATATACAATAATAGAATCATATATTAATTTCTTAAAAACAACAATAAATAATTCATATAGTAAACTTAATGATCGACTCATGAAGAATTAAAGGTAAAAGTGTCTTGAAAAGAAATTAGATTATATATTAAACGTTCAAATACTGATTCATTATTTTTTAAAGTCTAAAGAATCAAAATTAGAAAATCTATTTGTAAAATTATATCATATTTACATTTGTTTATGAATTGGTTTTCTGTGCATCATCTCCCGTATTAATGTAACATACCATTTTTAACGAACAAATACATTATAATGATGTATGCAGGAATATGCAGAACAAAGCTAGAATTATGCAATGAAAAAATGCCAAACCAACTTAAAAATGTTGATAAATTATAAGTTAAACTAAGTCACTGAATCACAAAATAATTGACTTCGGAGTCTGTCTGAATACCAAAAACACAAACTCACCCGACCAAAAACAGAACCGAAACACCCAAGACAACCACTTTTGTAGTAGATTGATCACTTGAAGCACTTGGCATCCAAGAGGGCCTTACCCTCAAAAGGCTCGCAATCTTCAATCATCTGATTCACGCGTTCCTTCTGTTCTTCATCTGACAAGTCAACCTTCTTCCACGCGTACAATTCCATGTCATAGCACTCGTCAATGACAAATTGAGGAATTTCTTGCCCACGGAAGAGCCACAACCCCTTGACTTGGAAAGGAGGCTCAGCTCCAATGATTAGCATCTTTCCAAAAGCATACTTACGAGCCAAATCCATTCTCTGAAGGAACCCACTGACCTTGTTCAGAGTGACATATGAGACAGTGTTCTCATCATTGTATTTGTAATCACAGAACCATAATGAGTAACCCTCAGGATCATACATGTCCCAGAATCCTACAACATACAAATTAAGTTTAGTCATCAATAACAATACTTTGGGTTTTCGCATAAATATGTTTAGGTTGAAAAGATACCTTTAATTGCAACTTCACGGAAGTTGGACTTTGTGTTAGAGTAAAGCCTCTTCCAGTCATCAAGTATCATCTTACTTGGGGGTAGCAGATCAAGAGGATTCTTCGGTTTGGGCTTTGGTGCTTCCTCTTCTTCGACAGCTTCAGCTTTAGGCTTTGGTGCTTCTTTCTTTGGTTCCTCATTGGGCTTTGGTGCTTCTTTCTTTGGTTGGGCAGGCTTCTTTGCAGATGGAGCAGCTGGGACTGATTCAGTTTGCTTTACATCACCCAAAATCTTCTTAAAATTTGGTTGGTTTACCATGGTCCAAAAGTATCTCTCAACATGCGGGAACTCAGAGGTGAAACTCTTAATTAACAGTCTAACAAATCCATAATATAAATTGCATGTCATGACAATGTCGGCCAGGGTGACAGAATGGCCAACCAAGTAAGTATTTGAAGCCAAATGGGAGTTCAAAGCATCCAACGCTCTTTTCAGTGCAGCAATTGCAGCTTCCTCCGCCTTAATGCAAAAAAGAATAAAAGTGAGGTCAAATTAAAGGGAAAAGTGCCACATAAGTAATAATCGATATGTTAACCTTTTCTTTTTCAACTTATCACGCACAAACAGAAACTAAACTAAAACAATGACTAAATAGTTTGTAATCTCGGTTTACTGGATTAGGCACTTCTATATTCATCAACATTTCCTTAATATACATGTCAAACACTTCAAGTAAAATCATTTCATTTTCTCTAGCTCAAACATGTTTATGATCTTCCTTGCACTTATTTACTCACATGTAGATGAAACAATAACAAATGACAAATGTTGAGAGCCTAATATTTAATCTAGTACTCCTATATGTGCACCAAAGAAAAAAATTTCATTGCTAAGAAAGGAGAATTAGAAAAGAAAATTTTCACTAAGGAAAAGAAAAAACAGAATCAATTAAAATTCCAAACAAAGGACATGCATAATATTAAACACTAAGAGTCAACACACCTAAAAGAATCATCTACTAAGGAAGAAGATAAAACATGACGAGCGTTTCAAAAACAAAAACACAAGAATAACTCACTGGAGGAAGGTATACTCCAAATCCAAGTCTTGGATACAACCACTTCCCAATATTAGCATCAACCTCCATGGATGCAAAATCAATCCACTGCTCAACATGAGCCTAATGAACCAACAAAAACAAAACCGTAAGCATAAAATAAAGCAAGTCTAATGAGCATAAGGAAGAAGAACTAAAAGTAAACCAATAGGGCAAAAATAATAACAAATCTTACATAATCAATCAGAGAAGAACCATAAAGTGAATTGTCAGATTTCAAGCGTGTAACTGTAGCAACAAAAAAAGAATTAGCATTGACAACAGTGCTAAAGTAACAATGATCTCACATAATCCATTTGCATTTGCTGTGAATGGTCTCAGTTCATGACCATAACTCATACTATAGTTTATCTTCTGTTCTATGTTTTCTAAATAATTCTTTAGTACTTGGGGGTTTGGTCATGTCCTGGTCATTCCTAGCATGAATAGGACAAATAACACATTTTTCAACCTCCACACACAACTTCAACTTCAACTATGGCCATGAAAAGGCTGCCTCACAGACATGCCTGGAGGATAGAGAGAGTGTGGGGTCTTACCATAGCGGGCAATAGCATTGCTCTCAAAAATAGGACCCTCAGGCGTTTCCAACACAGGAACCTGAAATATGACAATATTTCCCAAAAATAAATTCAAACTGCAAAATTTTTCAAAAATAAAATTATGGATAGAAACTACATTGTCTCATTGGTGTTTACCTTCCCAAGAGGGTTCATCTTGAGAAATTCAGGGGATTTATTTGTGACACCCATCTCAAAATTTTCGACCAGCTTGACTTGCAGGCCACTAAACTCAGCGGCAATGAGCGCCTTGAATGCATTTTTGTTTCCCTTCCCAGCATGCAATATCTACAGAGTGAATCAAACAACAAGATTATATAGGTTATTTGTGAAAATACAGAACCAAAGCTAATAATTCATATACCGTTAACATGCCACAGTAGAAAAATTTGGGCGTAAATAAGACATTCTTTCACGGAAGCGAGAACAACAAATTTTAAAATTTATCAAATTTAATTGAAAAAACCCCAAAATAGAATTAAACAATTTTCAAAATATGGTTTCCAATTAAAATCTTTCCTTGCTAACTTATTATCTAATAATTTTTTTTTTCAAAAAAAAAAGTTGCATTGATTCTTTCGCATGCAAACCAATTAAAACCAACCATTTTTATAGCAATTTATCTTCAACTATTAGCAGCTAAAATGCCACAGTTCAATAATAAACAATACTCGATCTATTCAGGATTTTTAAAAATATTTAATAAAGTAAAAAAAGAAAACTGAATGAACTAAAAATCAAAATACTGAATTTATAAGGCAAAATGAGTCTCACCAGAGCCATGGCCTAACGGAGAAACGTTTCGCTGATTTGAGATCTGCGCACACAAACACCCATAAATAAATGAATCAAATCAAATTAACAAAACAAAACGATCAAATGAACAAATTAATAGTAAAGGAAGTATTTTTTTTGATGAATTAGAATCTAAAAATGATTACAAGAAGATTTGATTTAGAGAGACATAGCAAAAAGAACCTACGAGTGTGAGCGTTCTCCTAAGAGGCCAGCGAGTGTTGGGAGGGAAAGACAGAGAGGACAACTAGGGTTTTTGTAGAGAGCGACAAAAGGACGGGAAAACTTGTTCGGGTTACGAATCTTTTTTTCTTTTCGGGTCTCGATACAATCCGACTCGTTTTGGAGTGGTGGGCTTAGGTTTTATTCTTTGGGCTTTTAAATGGGTTAGGCTTTCTCAACTAGGCTTAAATTCAGCCCATAACACGATAAAGGGATATTAACATCCATGTCCCAAACTTTTAGTGATATCTAAGTTAAAGATCTAATTTTATTTTTAGGTCATGATGATGCTTATCAATAAAAATATTACCTTTTTGTGATACAAATTTACACACAAACTCTATTCATATAAAATAATGAGATAAAATAGTATATCATATATTTTTATAAATTATTTTCTTTTATTTGCAAAACTCCCCAAAAAATTTAACAAAAATATGAGATAGGCTGTTATAATATAATGCTAACACATGCATTTACATAAGTGAATTTCTACAAAAATTTATATATATGATAATAATATAATTATAATAAGTCAGTTAGCATAAATAAGTTTGTAACATAAATTTATGCATGTAATAATATTTTTTAATTTTATATCTGAAATTTTAAATTAAAAAGGCCTTTAATTTTTTTAACTTGATAATATATATATTTTTAAATATTAACATTAACCAAGATCTTAAAATTAAAATTAAAATTAATAATACTAGTTAATGGGAAAATAAAAATATAATACTTAAGGACCACAAAATTTATATGTTATCAGAAGTAAAGACTTTTAAGTAACAAACAAGTCTTTAAAACACAATTGCCAACATCTTTTTTCTTTTCTTTTTAAATAAGAATGTTTAACTTATCTGGATCATTACAATGCTACTAATTTACTTCATCATTAATAAATAGTGACCGATTATGTGACCCTTTTATACTTGGGCTATGTAATTACTATTATTATCTTATTATACAATATCCCAATTTAACATAGAAATATAAATTTGACATTCAAAAAATAAAAAATACTTTTGTTGAAGAAGCACTCCTGACGTCTCCATCTCCATACTAGTAAATCTCTACGTACACCAGCAAAAGTGGACATTATATTTTACATACTTTATTGAAATACAAATCGTTACATATCACTTCATTTTACATAATTTATTTCAGTACAAAAAGTTACATATCACTCGCTCACTCAATGAAGGTATTTGCTTCGTCACTCTCTAATAATAATATAGGATATTTGTGTCATCGCAATGGTCAATATGGCCGGTGAAAAGCATGGATGCTCTTTCATCATATTAACCATCTTAGGGGGCAGCCACTTTCGTAGATTGATCACTTGAAGCACTTGGCATCCAAAAGAGGCTTACCCTCGAAAGGTTCCTGATCTTCAATCATCTGATTTACGCGCTCTTTCTGTTCTTCATCTGATATGTCAACTTTCTTCAAATTGTACAATTCCATGTCATAGCATTCGTCAATGACAAACTGAGGAATTTCTTGCCCGCGGAAAAGCCACAACCCCTTGACTTGGAATGGAGGCTCGGAGCCAATAATTAACATCTTTCCAAATGCATACTTGCGAGCCAGATCCATTCTCTGAAGGAACCCACTGACCTTGTTCAGAGTGACAAATGAGACAATATTCTCATCATTGTATTTGTAATCACAGAACCATAGCGAGTACCCCTCAGGATCATACATGTCCCAGAATCCTGCGACATAGAAAATTGAGTTTATGTCATCAATAACAATACTTTACGCTCTAGCATAAATTTTCATTGTTTATATCTTTGAGTACATTTGGGTTCAAAGAGTACCCTTAATTGCAACGTCACGGAAGTTGGATTTGGTGTTTGAGTAAAGCCTCTTCCATTCATCGAGTATCATCTTACTTGGTGGCAGCAGATCAAGAGGATTCTTTGGTTTTGGCTTTGGTGCTTCGTCTTCTTCGGCAGCTTCATCTTTTGGCTTTGGTGATGCTTTCTTTGTTTCCTCCTTCACCTTAGGTGCATCTTTCTTTGATTCCTCTTTCGCCTTTGGTACTTCTTTCTTTGGTTGGGCAGGCTTCTTAGCAGACGGAGCAGCTGGGACAGATTCAGTTTGCTTTACATCACCAAAAATCTTCTTAAAATTTGGTTGGTTTATCATGGTCCAAAAGTATCTCTCGACATGGGGGAACTCAGAGGTGAAAGTCTTAGTCATGATACGAGTGAATCCCAAATATAAATTGCAAGTCATGATGATGTCGGCAAGAGTGACAGAGTGCCCAACCAAGTATGTGTTCGAAGCCAAATGCAAGTTCAAAGCACCCAACGCTCTTTTCAGTGCAGCAATTGCAGCTTCCTCAGCCTTAATGCCAAACAATAAAAGTGAGGTCATACTAATAAGAGAAGTTAAATATAAATATATATTGACAAATACATGTAGAAGAAACAGTAATAAATGCCAAATGTTGAAAGCCTGATATTTTATCCTATATTACTATGTCTGTGCAAAAATGAGGAAAAAACCATTCCCAATAAGAAAAAAGTAGAAAAGAAACTTTCATTGTGGAGGAAAAAAATCAATTAACATTCCAAACAAAGTCAACGCATCATGTCAAATGATAGATTCAACACACTAAAAAGAACTATTTTCTAAAGAAAAAAACTAGTACTTAGAGAAAAAAAATGGAGAATAACTCACTGGAGGAAGGAATACACCTAATCCATCTCTTGGAAAAAGCCACTTCAAGATATTAGCATCAACCTCCATGGAAGAAAAATCAATCCACTGCTCAACATGACCCTAATGAGCCAACAAAAACAAAATCATAAGCATAACATAATCCAAATCTAACAAATTTAAGAAAAAAAGGCTACAATTAAAACAATAGGGCGAAAGCAACCACGCATCTTACATAATCGATTGGAGAAGAACCAAAGAGAGGATTGTCAGCTTTCAAACGGGTAACTGGACCAACAAAAAAAGAACTAAGATTGGACCACATTACGAAGATAATAAATGATTTTGCATAATCAATCTGTCTGATAGACACAATACATGGCCTCCAATAGTGTTTGTTTGCACTCAACTGTTTGGGTCCTGAACATAACTCTTTTCCCTTTTTTAACTTTTAGTTGTATAATAATTCTATCTTAATTGCTCATGTCATGCTACAAATAGAGTTCACACCAGAAGGCTATAAAAAAAGAGGTTTTGCTAGCCATATTGCCAGGGTCATTCCTATATGAATATGACTAAACCAAACACATTTTTAAACCATCTAATGTAGCTATAAGCAGCAATCTCCCATAAACATGCACGACAGGGAGGTGAGAAAGAGTGCAGGGTCTTACCGTAACGGGCAATAGCATTGCTCTCAAAAACAGCACCCTCAGGTGTTTTCAATAGGGGAACCTGAAAACAAGATCATATTCCTCAAATTTTTTTCAAAAATAAAATTGTAGACAACACCATTTTCTCTATACATATTAACCTTCCCAATAGGGTTCATTTTTAGAAATTCCGGTGATTTATTTGTGACACCCATCTCAAAATTCTCAAAAATCTTGATTTGCACGCCACTATACTCAGCAGCAATGAGTCCCTTGGCTGCACTTTTGTGTCCCTTTACACAATACAACACCTGCAGAGCGGATCAAACAACAAGGCAATCATAAATAGTTTAAGAGACTACAGAACTGAAAATAATAATTGATAATACTGTGGATCTACACATTATAGGAAAATTTGATATAACTAAGTTTAATTTTCACATAAACCAGAACAAGAAGTTCCTCTAAATTCATTCACTCTACCTCAGCTCAACTACTAAAAACTCCTCATTTACCAAATAATTTCAAAAAGAAATCCATTATTTTTCACACGGAATCCAATTAAAACCAGTCATTAATTTATCCTCAACTATTAATAGATAAAACGCCATGATCCAATGTTAAACAAGACTCACGTATTCAATAATTTCAAAATTCATAAAACTAAAAATCGAACAGCTGAATTTCAAAAGGTACAAGGAGTCTCACCAGAGACATGGCTTAAAGGAGAAACGTTTCGCTCAGATTTCGTATCCGATTGCAAAAATACTTGATTTAGTGAGAGAAGAAAACCTACGAGTGAGCGTTCTTAGTGTCAAGCGAAGAAAAAGCTCAAGAAAAAATGAGCAGTGATTACGACTATCAGTTGAAGGTGACGGAAGCAGAATTTGTTTGGGTTACGACTCTTTCCATGTCAAATCAAGTTGTAACTCGATTGAGAAATTTGGGTATACAAAACAATTTTGTGGTTCTTCGGGATTTTAATGGGCCAAACTTTTTCCATTGCGCTTTTAATTATAGATGCAGCCCGAAACATTATAAAATGGCATATTAACATTTGTGTCCCTAATGTTTTCGAGTATTTCAAAATATGACATAATATCTCTTTTATTTGTCAAAAATCCTAATGTGATGTTATATCAAACTAAAAGTTATTCGAATGTCGTTATGAATTATTGGCTTATTGCTAATTATTTTTGTATATAAAAAGCATGGCTACTCTTATACATGTAATTACCATTGAAGACCATTTGAAAAGTTTTTAAGTGTTGAAGAAGCAATAAGCAGAAGGAGAGAAGGCAAGGGACGGCCAAGCAAAGCAAGGACTGTAAACAGGCAGCCACCGCCACCACCATTGCCACCATTGCCAGTGCTGCTCCCTCCAGAACAACCGCTGTCCCTCTTCTCACTCCTTACAAAATGGGAAAATTCAACTTCTCTCACAGGTTTGTATGTATGCTTCCCTGTCTTTTCTTTCTTTTTCTTTCGGTTGAAAATATTCAGAAATTTTGTATATAAACTAGACCAATGGTACTCCTCTATAACTTAAACTGTAAATGGCATTTTACCCATTTCAATAAGATGCTGAACTTATTTATTATTAATTAACACATTTAAGCTCATATATTTTATAATTTATTTTATTTTTAAAATTTTTGCAGAATAGTTTTGCCACCGCTGACAAGAAATCGATCCTACAACATCATTAATTCCTCAACCGCATGCAGTTACATATTACTCTCAACGAACAACAATGGTGGCTTTCCCATTGCTACACTGCTCAAGGGTAATTTATTTATTAAAAAAATTATAAATTACAAATTTATAAATTGTGAGGTAACTACCATAAAAAATTACTTGGAATTGCAGTTTTGCGTTGATGAAAGTCTTTTAAAAAATTGTGGTGGTAGATGAGTACTTATTATTTATTATACTACAAGTGAGTGGTTGTACCTCTATCACTAATTATTAGGTCGAACATATTTTTAATATTTAGATTATTTTAAATGTAAAACTTTTTCGGATAAAACTAAAATTCGGTTACTCCAATCATAAAAAATAGTAATTTTTTTTTTGTACATAAAAATATAGTGCATAAAACCACCCAAAATACATTATTTTGGTGATCCTATCACCATACTTTGATTAATAACATGACTTCTCTGTTTTGTAAAATTATTTTTAATGTTGCACGTTGAGGTTAATTTGGATTGAAGATATCTACTGTTAGAGTTAGAGCTATTAAAACTATATGATGTAATAATATTATTTTTTGTATAATTTGAGAGTATATTTTTTATTTGTAAAGTATGTGAATTATGTAATTAAATGCTAATATAGAAAAATATAAATCATAGGATTGTTATAAATAGGATAATAGTTTACAGTTATTTATGAATTAAGTATTTTATAATATAAAATTATAATTTTTCTATTTTTAAAAGTAAATAATTTATTTTAATTATTGAAATAGAGGTTTTGAGTATGTCTCTTGCATGTAATAATGATCATGCTTGGTATTGTAATATTTGCTTTTCACGTTGGGAACCTTTTAGAAGTGCTTTAGTATTTGGAAATTCGAAGTTTGGAGATATATAATAATTGGGAACAATTTATTGGTGAATATATGCCTATACATTTATATTAAAGGTTATGGACACTACTCCTTATCCAATGTTCGATCCATTGTCCCATTTGTTAGAACTTTTTAAATATATTTTTTATTAAATATTTTGATAATTACAAAATATAAAAATAAATTCTTATCAATCCCAATATGAACGTGATCTATAAATTTAATAAATTTTCTTAAAAAATTTCTATAATACTCAACAATTACGAAACATAAACACTCTGTCTTATCAATCTTAGCCAACTTCTTATTGTTTCTATATTTTCCTCTATACCATTCTTAAAAACCTAAAAAAGGTTCTAGTTTATTCCTTCTCCTCTATATAAAAATGGTAAATTAAACACTTTTAATCAATAACAACAACAAAGTTCCATAATTTTGAAAAGCGAAAGAAAATTAGGATCATGGCCAAAACAAAAACCAAAACTACCATTTTCATGTTCTTGATCGTTGCATCGATGATGAGCATTTCATATGCCCAAACAAAAGAAAACGTAGACAAATGTAAGGGAATATGCATTCCTTATTGCACGAATGACCTACATGCAGACCAAGAGAAATGTAATCTTGCTTGCGAAGCTATTTGTACTCATAGGAATGATGTTTCATTTGGACATGGTCCGGCAGCTATTGTTTCACGTTTGAAGAATTATTTTGGTCCACCGGGACACAAGGCATAAGATTGCATTATTTTATACCACACAGTATAATACATTGGATGATGCTAAATGGAAGGGAAACCAAGTTGTACCACATTTGGTGCAACATCAATTACATTGGTTATAAGGCGAATTAAATTTTGTAATATTATTATCGGTTCAAGATTATATTGAATTCTACCATTTTTTTTAAATAAAATATCTTTAATATTTATATTTTGACCTCATACTGATATATATATATATTTAAATAATTTTTGTTTTTTAATTTGAATTGAGTTTAGTAATTTCAGAATTGCAAAACTTATATTTAAAAAATATTCGAAATTATATTTAATGATATAACTAACTTCTAAAATTAGCTATAAAAAAATGATTTCGATCTTATTGTTAAAACTCTATTGTAAGATGGTGTGACTTCAAAATCACGTTGACTGTTGGATCATTTCACCAGCAATCTCAAAATTATTCTAATTTGTTTGTCATAATTATCAGGTGATAAATCACAATGAGATTGTCTTTCATAGTTTAGCAATTACAAGCTGATACTCCATTCAGGATTAACCAGTAATACCACCTGATCAATTCAACAATGGAAAAATATATATGTAGATATGATTTCTCCTCCTTTAATGTAATTGGAGGAACAAATATTTTTTAAAAATGCAATAGACAGAAAGGTATAATCCTCCTTTGAACGATTAAGATTTTACAGCAGATTAACTATTTATTAATTATACATTTTATAATTTCTATTTTTTATTTTTTTTATCCGAATACTTAATTGTTTGAATTTGTCTAAATTTAACTAGTTAAATTTCTTTGTTTCCTTAATATATTTTTTAAGTTACTTTTGCTTAATATGAAAGGTAATTTTTTTTTCAACATTTTATCTAATTTTAAATTCTGAAAAAATTTATAAAATATCTTGATAAAAATATTCGCACATAAATAATTGATTTACATGCTTACCTAAATAAAAAAAATAGCACATTTTTTTAATACATACGCATTTTTTATTAAAAAATTGTATGATTTAAGAAATTAAAAACTCTCGTTATTTGGTTTTATTGACTGTCAACCTATCATTCTTAATTTAATAATCAATCATACCTCTCTTGTTAGCATCTTTCTATTAAAAAAGAAAAAGATAATTGTAGTCTCAGAACATGGTCCAATCTGAGAACCCCCGTTTACACAATATGATCCAACTCGAAAAAGTTATAAATAATAAGTGAAATATTATTAAAAAATAAGTCAAATTTGTGTAAAATATTACTTACTAAGAGATCAATTTAATCTTTAAAAGGCGATAGGTGTTGGATTCAAGTATGAAATCAAAGAATTAGAAAATATAACCTTCCATACTAAGATTAAATAAAATAGGAAACACAATATCCCCATCAAAGTAAATAAGAAATAAATACAAATATATATGACAAAGTATGAAATAAAAGAATTTA
>JAWDEX010000013.1:637691-667607 GCA_035221805.1 Trichilia hirta | reverse complement strand
TAATTTCATCTAATTTATTCAAACCAATGGTACAGTTTAATCATCCCGATACGGTAGAAACCTTGGAAACCAAAAGAAAAATTCCATGAATGGAATGGAATCGACAGTATGTTCAATTATTTGCAAATGCCAACAAGTTAAAGATCACTGAATCATGGGATATGAATTCTTTGTATATAATAAATAAGATATCACATCACTGTCAAAAAACAATCTTCAAATTCCTGTAAATATTTGCTAAAATACAAACGACGGCTACAAACCAAACATAATACATAATACCTGTTCTTTTGTTCTCGGATACATGTACCCAAATAGCTAGATATGATCGAGACTTGATATAATCATCAGCTTCAAGCGCAAAGCAATAGACAAATTTGGCCAACAGAAATGATCATATATTGACTGCGTGCATTGGCAACAGGCGCTGAGTTGAACCTTGAGCATTTGTACCCAGAACTCCAATAAGAACCGAATTCAGATTTCGAAAGGCAGCGGCGTTGGCCATTGAGAAAATGATTTGAAACGCTAAAGAAAATGCTCATCCAGATTTTTACTAGACTACCCACGGTCAGTTGTCAAAGTGGAAGGTGGGTGCACATAGCAGAGAAAGAAAAATAAAGTTGCCTTTGGAACTCTAAGACGTACGTATAGGTAAATATTTAACATAAAAGTTCTAATTACAGATATATTAAAGAAATGGGTGTCGACAGTAATTCAAGAAGGTTGCAAGAACAAACAAAAAGCGAATAAAGTGAAAAGAAATGAAGAAACTATCGAGACAAAAAGAAACCACCGTTCGCTTATCCACAAAATATTAGTCAGAAAAATGTTCGGAGTATCTAATCCTCTTTAAAATATTCTTAAACCCATCTACTCGGTTGTTGAAGTATGATTCCAAGTTTAAGGTTGAAACAGGTGTTCCGTTGCACGAAGTACAAGTTTCGTTCGAAGTGTAAAATAATTAAAAGGGCTAAAGGATTCAGTTTAACAAAACGGGTAATTGGTTCGACTGAATATGGTAGTCAAATATTCCAGAAAATTATGAAAATTTCGGCGCAATGATTCGGTAGAAAATGTTTCACACGAAGTAATTGAAGTTATTATGATAACGATTAATTTAAACGAATTTTTCAATTCGTTCCGACAAATAGAATCTATTCTTAATAAATTTAGGAATTTTAATCTATTTTAATTTATTTTTATTTCTTATAAATTTCAATTTTTCTGAAGGCACATAGGAGTTGGTGGATTGACTGTCAAAGATGAAGAATTATAATATGTTCTATTATTATTATTATAACGATGTGATGATCATGAGCCGATTTAATGAATGGAAAAAGAAGAGTTCAAAAACCGACCATTTAATATTCTTGATCAAGTAGTTAGTTATTATAACAATCATTTCATTATCAACTCTATATAAAAACAGCATGTGATTACAGTAAATCTCAGGTAGAGCACATTCTTTCAATCTTTTTTAATTGTAATCCCACTTCTTTTAATTATTTTTCAATCTTTTATTATATAATATTTTCTAAATTTTTATAAAATTTAAATAAAAATTTTTTTTTTAAAATTCTTCCTTATCCCGAAATTAAATATGAATAATCCTCAAAAAAAATTATCAATTGTATTAAATAAAAAAAAATTAAGTGGATGTATTACCACAATATTTTAATTAAACCTCTGGCCTTTGGTTTTCATATAATGCCCTAGTTAAAATATGGGCCTTTGGTTTAAATTCAATATTTCAACTACCATTTTGTTCTCGACTAGGCCCGGTTCGGTAGAAACGTAAAAATTCAAACGTTTCTTGGGCTTGGCTATTTCCTTTTCTTTTTTAAAAAAAAATAAAATAAACAAAGCTTCTTTGCGTTTTGTCATCTATAAATTTGATAAATATTGTTGATATTAGACCATACCTCACCGACATCTATAAAAATATTCATTTTTGTTAAATAATATTGTTGATATTAGACTTTTTTCTTTAATTCATTACATAATATTAAATTATTTATTTCAAATTAAAAATACTTTTAATATTAATAACAATGTTGTACTAAATATCAAGATGTGGTATAATGTCGAAGTCATAAATTAGCCAACTAAAATCATTCATCTTGCAAAATTGTTAAGTTGAATATAAATAGATTTAGATAATTTTAACTTGATTTTTAATTATTATAAAATGTAATTAATTTTATTTTAAGTAAATTATTTTTAAAGTATTTAAAAATATTGTTAAAAAATCACGCAAGTCACCCTAATTTAATGTGACCAACAAATCAATTAGTTAAAAGAATCATTTAATTTATAAAACATTTTTTTGAATTTTTAAATTACTTAAAATATAAATATTTAGTTTTAAAAGTAAAAATTATTTCATTAATAACAAACTTTACATTGAGAAGTCTTTTCAAATTTGAAACGGATAGATTTTTCTTTCCAAATATGCCCCGCCATGGTGCGAAATTAGCGTTGACGATTCAGGGGTACGTTAGTAATTTAATTGACAAATCTTATTCTTCAAATTCGAAAGCTGAAGAGATTAACGGAGAAATTAATTTTTTCCTTCATATTCTGATTGCGTCTTTCATTTCTACAACGACCGATTCTTCAAAAGAACTAGTTTCTGTTTCGCTTTCAGTTATACTTGTTTATTTTTATGGCGCGGAGACCGGACGAGGAATATGATTACTTATTCAAAGTTGTATTAATCGGCGATTCGGGAGTAGGCAAATCGAACTTACTGTCCCGATTTACCCGTAATGAGTTCTGTTTAGAGTCCAAATCCACAATTGGCGTCGAATTCGCCACCCGTACTCTTCAAGTAACTATCACTCCTTTCTCTGCACATCAATTTTAATTATTTTTCATTTATTTATTTATTTGTTTACGATCTAGTAATAATAGTTAACTTTAATTTTTTTTACTGTGATCTAGATTAGTTAAATCTAAGAATTGGTTGAATAGTAAGTAATTTGGTTTTGATCTGTTCTGAAGTTGATCGTTTATAGGATAAATTTGTGAGTTTTCATCGAATATGATGATTAATTTGTAAGTATTTCAGTTTTGATTGGACCAATTATTTGTTTGCAATGTGTTTTTTGGATCCAAAGAAACAACTTAGTAGGAAAAGGTGTTTCTTGTAGTGTTAAGCATTTATGTTGAATAATTTTTAAGTGAGGGTGGTACTACCGTCGTCAACTTGGATCTGAATGTTTTAATCCAAATCGACATGTTTACTAATATCTCACCATGGTATAAATGATAAAATTTTATGCGGGAAGTGAATTACAGCGCAAAATAGGTACATATGGAATGAAAATTGGGATTTAAGGTTTAATATTTTAGATGCAATTAATTCATTAAATAAAACTAATGGACCGGCAATTTTGACATCACGTTGGATAATTAGATAAGCATTTGGTGTTTATTTGGCTTATGCATAGAGAGCATCATCAATATATAATGGTAAACTAAAGGAGACTATCGTTCCTGTCCTTGTAAGGGACTGTACTTCCAATTTGGTTCGTTTTTTCTCTGCATTTACTAGGTGTAGTGGTGTTGCACTTGATTGATTATCCAAGTTGGACTCTTCTCTTTATGTTGAAGTTATTGCTGCAAGTTAGTCCCCATTTTTTCAAGCTCTGTGTAGATTTTGGGAAGTTAAATTGTAATTTGTGACCATTATCGTATCTTGTTGACTTGGGTATAAAGTATTGCAACTTTATCTTAACCTGAACTGATCTCTTATTTTAGACATGGTGATATGATCAAGTGGTGTGGGTAAAAGGGAAAAATGGTTAGATGTTATTTATGGGAGAACATCTTTACTACATGGGCACAACCTTTGTCCTGTAAAAACGTCATTTGGAGTAAATATTTGTTCTGCCTTTTCAATTGGTAATAATGATTTAATTTAACCTATGCCCAGTCCAAGTCAGTTGAACGCAAAAAGCTGACACTTGCATTAGGTTTGTTTGATAGGATATGGTTAATCCAGGTTTCAATTAGGAGCTGAGCTTTATATTCATATCGTGGCTTTGGGAGGCTGAACTCTTTCGCTACTGCTTGTACTTAGAGTTAAGCCTTAGAGTTAATGTCCCATGTGATATTGAGTTTTCAAGATACAAATATCTTGTACTTAACTTGAAAACCTATATACATTTTAAATTAAGAACAGAAAACAGTTTACTGAGTTGTTCAGGGTGCATTTTCATGTTGTGAGAAGATTAAGAGCTTTAGCCGTTATGTTAATATTCCATTATCATTTTAGGTTCAAGAGACAATCAAGTCAATAGCATATCTCTACGTCGATGATACTGCAAGTGCTCTTAGCATAGGCAGTGGAATAACTTATTGCATCCTCATGTTGATAAATTGTATTTCTACATTCTGTAGTATTAATCATGCATAATGCTTATAGCTAATTCATTTACATGTTCATGAGAATAGAAAACTAAATAATTTATTTCAAACAACTCCAAAGTTATTTTAAAATTGAAATTTTGTCCTAACTCAACTTTTTATTGTATGCTTAAAGAGAAATATGTTATTTTCAGGTTGAAGGAAGAACTGTGAAAGCCCAGATATGGGACACAGCAGGTCAGGAGCGATACAGAGCAATAACTAGTGCCTACTACCGGGGTGCCCTCGGAGCTCTTCTAGTTTATGATGTAACAAAACCAATCACATTTGAAAATGTGAGTCGGTGGCTGAAGGAGCTGAGAGACCACGCAGATGCCAACATCGTGATCATGCTGATTGGCAACAAGACGGATCTGAAACACCTCCGAGCTGTTGCCACAGAGGATGCCCAAGGGTATGCAGAAAAAGAAGGCCTTTCATTCATTGAAACCTCAGCTCTTGAAGCAACAAATGTTGAAAAAGCTTTCCAGACGATTCTCTCGGAGATATACCGAATAATCAGTAAGAAATCGCTCTCTTCTGGCGAGCCAGCACCTTCCAACATCAAAGAAGGGCAAACTATTGTAGTAGGCGGAGCATCTGATGCTAGCACAAAGAAACCTTGTTGCTCTTCTTCCTAAAATTGGCCTTTGTTTACCTCTATTTGTTCTCAGTCGTGTCTCTTATATGTTAATTTTTAACTCTCAAGGGTTTATTGCTTCAAATTACTTCAGTTTTATTTTGTTATGATTTCATGTTTGAACTATTCTTCTCATTATTTGTTGCAATATTGAATTATTTTGTTATGGTAGTTTTTGCTTGAGGCATTTTCCAGCCTGGCTACTTTGGTATTTACAGTATATTTGCTCGAATAGGATCAATTTTAAGGCTCTGAAATTTGCTTTTAATTTTTATTTTAGTCCTAATTGGTAATTATTTTGACGAGACTTTACATGAAAATTATCTAAAAAAAAGAATATGCAAAATTAATTTATACATTAACTACATAAGGGTATATAAAAAAAATCATATAATTATATGACAAGGATCATATAATTATACGGCCAATCAAACTATTAATATATTTAACACCAGTAACATGAATTTTACAGATTTTTTAAAAAAGTTGTACATGATTCATATTATTATGGTAGAACATGTATCCTCCTAAATACATTACAAATTTGAAGTGTGGATTTAGGTTTGTGCATGCATAACGAACAGATGTATGGGTTGTTTTTCAGAAAAAAGAACAATTAAAAGTAAACGACGAAAATGATGAAAAAATTCACAGACTACTAATGTCCGATGAACGATTGTGTGCAACACAAAGGCTGTCCTTCGTTTATATCCATACGTTCACGATGGACTATGATGATGAAACGGAACTATTTCAATGGAATATTTACCCCTGATAGAACTCAAGGCAAGTGGACTCAGTTCAAACAGGTCTTACAGCTGAAGATTTTACAAAAATTGGCTTAATGTTGTAAATATCAAGAAACATTGCATTGCTATAGTCGTTTACAGGAAAAACTATTTGTTTTTGAGGGATATATTTGTCAAATAACAAACCTAAGCTTAAAACACCCCCAATAGCTAATCAATCTACTATCTATGTAATTAAAATGACAAATTAGAAAGTTTGAGAACACAAAAGCTAATTAATACCATTAAGAATGATCAAATGATAACACGTTCAAAAGAAAGAAAATACTTCCTTACAACAGGCTCCGTCTGGCATTGGGGTGCTTTTGCTGCACATTATACGTAAAATCTTAAAAAAATATAGTAACGCCAGCTCTCAGTAAGATCTACTTATTTTCATTAATATTTAATGACTTCAAAGCTACAACCTCAATACTAAACCAAACTTCAATTACAGAAACCTTCAAAAATATTATAACAGTCCCTCCAACCCCCCCAAAATGGTAAATTTGCTAGTTTTAATTCCTTGCTGTCTTTTATCAAAAAAAATTCCTATTCCCTTTCTCGCCTTGGATTCCAAAATGACAATAAATGGAAAGGAAAACAAAAATTACTGGAGCAACTCCCTTGCCAAATTTTGGCCTTTGTCTTGTACTACTTCTCTTTTTTCTTGAGACATTTTGACAAAAAATAAGGAATGCAGTGAACAAATGCAATAATTTGTTATCAAAAGGAAAACACGTTAAAGCACGAAATATTTAACAGGTTTAAAGATCCATATGATAATTTAGTAAATATAGTTAAACCATCTTACAATCTGCCCAACATAAATTGAAATATAATATTAATGGCTAACTGCAGCAGTTGTTCTGCTGGATTGGCTGTCCCTTCATCTGAACTGTTCCCGGAGCAGACTTGTTTGCAGCTGGCTGGTTACCCATTCTGCATAATATTTGAGCTCATAATTAGGGAGTTGAGTATTATTTCATCGGCTACATTTTAACAAGAGATTGAACAAAAACATAAACTGTGCACATTAATTGACACATAACATTACAAGATTATCATAAAGTTTCAAGATTCTCAAATGGCACAAACTAAATAAAAATAAATGCATGACCAAAAGCATATTGGGTTCATCACCAAAAAATGGGTGAAGTGGGGTAAGACAAGGACAAACAATTCATATTGTATATAATTGCAAATAATAGATAACCCTTCCAAAGTGTCGGAAAAGCCAACTATTCTCAAACACTGTAGACATTGTTTTGCAGGGTGGTTGGTACGATCCGAAAACATCAGGTGGAGGTTTAGTTATAGCAAAATTATCATCACAAATGTCATCTGATCAGAGATAACGGTAAATAACAAGAATAATCATAATTTCCAAATAGGCTAAGGATCACAGAATCTGTGATAAGGTAAGAAAGAAAGAGTTGAGTGATTTTACTTTTTCTTGATCTCGCCAGACATGGTTAAGAAAGCCTGCTCCACGTTGATAGAATCTTTGGCACTTGTCTCAAGGAAGGGAATCCCAAGCTCATCTGCAAATGCCTGCATTTCACTCGGAGGGCAATAGAAAGTTAGGATAACCATGCAGTATGCTATTTGACTATATTGACATTCCACTCATAACTTCTGCATGCCTTGCTAGATGACAGTACATAAGCCTATGTGCTATCTTAATCCTTAGACAGTCATCAAAAAGTTCATAATTCCATCTCCCCACTAAAAAACAAATGAATAAATCTCTCTAAGGCATCTACATAGGAAAGCTCCAATGTCCACAAAGGCATTTGATAGATAAGTAACTTGGGGTTTAAAATCACATGAACAACCAGAAAAATTTGCTTGTTCCTTAAAAATGTGGAGCACTTTGATGTATGGACCATGCAACCTAAGGTACACCATATCGCATTAATCTAGGTCATGAGTTGAAACCTGATTCTTATAAAATCTTATTGCTTGCAAATTAGTTTGTCAAAATTGTTTAATTTAAACGTATAACTCAACAAGATAAACAATAATTATCCCTTGACAAACAGCAGATATCTTATGCAATGATGTCCCCTAAAGAATAGGGCTGCTAAGTCTCTGATAGTAAACTAATTCCCAGTGGATTCAATAAAAGAAAATTGGTGTGGAAAGTTTCAAATTGAATTACAACAAATGACATCCCATAGCTCAGCCAAAAACCTAAGCATGAGCAACCAGTGTGAGATCCTGCATGTGTACTCATGTGTGTGCACTGACATGCATGCAAAAGGGGTTCTTGAGAGAAGGGGGGGTGGGGGGGGAGGTTCGGGAAGAGGTCTGAAATTAAAACGCAAACCATATACAAATTTCCCGAGAGCTATTAGAAACTTGTTATTGCAGTTGCCGACATGTATAAATTCAACATTGAATGAGAACATGCACCAAATCAGACGTTTGATGCCCAAAATAATAGCAAATATGATTCAGTCATTTTAGGCGTGCTTTATTTTCTTACTTCTAAAATTTTCTTGGTGCCAACAGTCACCATTTAAAGAAAAATTTGTCTAAGTCTTTTCTTTTCTCATTATTCATTAGGTAATCATCTACTCAAATTTATAGATAAATACTCCGTAATGGAGAAGATGATACAAGATGCATTTTAAATGAAGAGTCAAACTTGAGTTTTAGCAACTCGTATGTCCACCGAGCATGCCCCCGTTAAAAGATTAATTAAAGCATAAATACAATTTCATCAAGCAATCTTGTTCAACTAAAGAATGAAAACATATACTGAAAATCCGTTTGACAAGTTGTATCAATAGCAGAGATTCAAACAGCAGATACAAACTGCCCAAAGCTTGAATGCCCTGGGGGAGTAGAAACTCACTAAGCAAATGCAATTGAGAAAAGTTCAAAATTATATTCCAAGTTAAGAAGACAGAAGTAACAAACAATACCTTTGCTGTTTGGGTGTCCACAACCTTGTTCTCAACCAAATCACATTTATTGCCAACCAGAAGCTTGCATACACTGTCATTTGCATATCTATCAATCTCATTCAACCACTGCTTGACATTATTGAAGCTCTCCATCTCAGTGACATCATAGACAATCTGTTGAAATCACAAAACCCGTAAGAACTCTCGAGACAATGCTGAAACAAAAAATTTGAAAAGAAAAATATCACTTAATTCTTCTTTAAAACAAACAGCATTGCAAAATTTTACAATGGCTTTCCAACATCACTTTGTATAAGAATGTATCGATATTATTCATAATTGATTGTGATGCAAAGCTGGATGAAAGATGAAAACAGATTTATTGTAAATACATCCCACAGAACACATCACTTTCTGATTTGCAAAACTATGGGGGAAGGCTCATTAGAATGATCCCATGGGCTCCTCGGTAGTAACTGCTTGTTATAGTCCGGAATCGCTCCTGTCCAGCCGTATCCCACTAAACAGATGAACAATGATGAACAATAATCAAGTGTCAGACACAACATCAAGGGGCAAAGAATATACACAATCAGCCCAAATTAAGTTTAAGATAAATAAGCTTAATCACAATAATCAATACGACAGTATTTGAAAGTTTTGGCCATGGTAGCAATGCATAGAAACATTTTATTAGCCTCAGTATTTCATTCCTGGAGCTTTCAAGATAAAGAGAAAGGCTTAGAGATTCTTCTTCTTCCAGCTAAACTGAATAATAAATTACCTTGTAGAGGCTGACATCACATTTTCATTGCCACCAAAAGGAACACGAGCCATGTTAAAAGAAACATATTCCATTCCAGATAAACTTTTTCCTTCCTCTTTTCTTTTATTTTCATTAGGAAACAAGATATGATTGTATTTGAAAGGAAGATTCAAAAAAGGTTGGATAAGCTTTTAACAAAAGCAAGGAAAGATGAAAGTGACTGTTATCAATTAACAAAGATGCCTTAGCTCAAAATCAGTAGAAAATCACAAATTAAAAAGAAAAGTCAATGCTTTAAACCAAGATAATAACACACCCTCAAGCATAATCATTACCAAATACAAAAATTAAAGTTCTTAAAACACAAGATAAAGGAGATGAGGACTCACAATCTGCAGTTTGATAGTCTTCCCGTCCAGCTCCACGGTTCTTATTTTCTGCAATAAGAAAAGGAAAAATAAAATATAAGTCTACTTAACATTTCTAACCAATCAAATACACAAGTAATTACACAAAGATGCACAAATGTACATACATATACATACACAAATAAAAATTCGTTTAAATATACATTTAACACTATTTAAACATACATTTATTTACACATACACCTGTACGCATGCATTTAAACATATATTCACATATTTGTTTAATTGTTTAAACATACAATTACACACACATATACATATATATATTTACATATAAACGTATATATACATATAGATAACCATAAATACAATATTCATAAACACACATACATGAGAAAAAAGCGACTCACAAAATCAACTCCAATGGTACTGATGTAACTGTCGACGTAGGAATCATCCTGAAAATTCCAATAACAAGCAAATTACACTTTAAGCCCAAACCCTAAGTATTAACAATATAAGCACCTAATCACTACTGATTTCCTAAACGAACATCTGAAAGACAGTACACGAACACAATAAGAACAAAAAGAAAAATACAAAGGAGAAAACGAAACTATAATAGCAAGTAGTATACACAAAAACGAAAAACGAAAGGTCAGAGGAAAAGTAAACTGACAGAAAATCGGAGAAGCAGGCACGACTTTCCGACCGACGAGTCTCCGATTAGTAACAGCTTGAACAGATAATCGCTTCAAAATAGAAACAACAGCAAAACAGCAAAATAACGTAAGTAATATGCAGAGAAATGGAAGGAAATGGAGGGGAAAATGAGGACTTACTATTCGTTACTCATTATTAATTTCGGCTTGGATATGGAGAATTTGTCGAGTAGCTTTTTTCCTGTTTGGCGGGAGAGAATCAGAGAGAAAATGGAAGGGAAAGTTTGTGCGTGTAAAATGTGTAATCGGGCATCTGTCTATCTCAGCTTTATCCACCAACCTTGTCACTCATTCCATTATTATCACCCGTCATTTTTATAATAATAATAATAATACTAATAATGGGTAAATTTTTGGATCCTAAATTATATTTATTTCTCAAGTAATGAATAATCTTTGTATTTCTATTCAAATAGGTCTCCCGCTCGTTATTCAAATGACTGAAGTACCCTTGCAATATTCAATATTGATCGCCAGAACTTTACTCAAAGGGTATTATAAATTAAAATTTTTTGTAATATAAAGTATTATAGTCTTTTAATAATTTAAATAAAATATTTAAATTATTTTTATTTAATTTTTTTTAAAATAAAATAAAAATAAAATTTGTAATTAAATATAAATATAAATATAAAATATAAAATATAAAATATTTTTATTTTATAATACTTTAAACTAAAATAATTTATAATTTAACTTTTAAAAATCAAATTTAAAATGATTTTATTATACATTTATAAAAATTTATGAATTTATTTTTATTTTATAATTTAAATTTATAAAAATTTATTAATTTTTTTAAATTAAAAATTTTTATTTTTATTATTTTTATTTTTATTTTTTAAAATTAAAAAATATTTTAAATATTTTTATTTTGTTGAATGACTATAATATTTTGTACATTAAAAAATGAAATTATAATTTTATATTTGTAAATATTTTAAAAATAAATTTATCAAATATAAATATAAAATTATAAATTATAAAATAAAAACAAATTCATAAATTTTAATGAATATAAAATAAAAATATTTAAATTTAAATTTTAGAAATTCAATTATAAACTTTTTACTATAAACTATTATAAAATAAAAAATAATTTATAATTTTCTATTTTTACTTAATAAAATTATGAATTTATTTTTATTTTGTAATTTAAATTTATAAAAAATAATTTTATTTTTAAAAAATAAATAAAAATAATTTAAATATTTTATTTGAATTATTGAATGATTAAAATACTTTATACTATAAAAAAAATTAGTTTATAATTTTATATTTATAAATACTTTTAAAAAGGTTTATTAAATATAAATTATAAATTATAAATACATTTTTTTATTTTATAATACTTTATAGTAAAATAATTATAATTTAATTTCTAAAATTAAATTTTAAAATATTTTTATTTTATATTATAAAAATTTATTATTTTATTTTATTTTATATTTTTAATTTATAAAATTTATAATTTTATATCTATTTAATAAATATTTTAGAAATGCTTATAAATATAAAATTATGAATTAAATTTATTACTATACTAGGCATTATAGTCGTTTAATAATTTAAATAAAAATATTTAACATATTTAATTTTTAAAAATTAAAATAAAATTTTCGTAAATTTAATTATAAAATAAAAATAAAGTCATAAACTTTTATGAATGTAAAATAAAAATATTTTAAATTTAATTTTTAAAAGTGAAATTATAAATTATTTTAGTATAAAGTATTAAAAACAAAAAAAATTAATTTGTGATTTATAATTTTATATTTATATTTAATTATAAAATTTGTTTTCTATAATTTTATAAATATTTTATTTAAGTTATTGAGAAACTACAATACTTTATACTATAAAAAGTTTAAATTTATAATTTTATAATTTTAATTTTATAAAATAAAAATAAATTCATAACTTATTATGAATATTAAATAAAAATATTTTAAATTTAAATTTAAAATATTAATTTATATATTTTTCTAGTATAAGGTATTATAAATTAAAGTATTAAAATTTTAAATTAAATTTAAAATATTTTTTAAATAAAATGATCAATTATTTTAATTCAAAAGTTTGTACGATAAAGTTAATAATTCATATGATAAAAGTCAAGGATATTTATAATATAAATATTTATTTTATTTTTAATAGAGAAAATATTTGTTATTTTAAAAAATGATAGAGTTTTTTTTGTTACAAATTTAATGATAGGAAGTATTTATTATTTCAGTAAACAATATGAGAAATTTTATCATTTTATCCTTGTAATAAATAATATCGAAGTACTATATTTGGTATTTGTCATAGCGTGTCATGAATTAATATTTTATTTTTTTTGATTTCAAACCTAAAGATAATAAATTCAATAAATAATTTTGTCCCTTTTAATTTTTATTTTATTTTTATATTTCTTAAGTCTTCCCCTTTTTCTTAATTATAACTTTTATATATAGTGGTCGGTTAATTAAAATTTAGGATATGTTTGGTGTTAAAATATTATAACTTTAAAAATTTTATTTTTTAATTAAATCTTATAACTTTTGCCGTACATAAATATAAAACATTATAAAAAAAATAGGTAAACTTTACCAAAATTAGATTTATATATTGTAAAAAAATGTTGACTTTATCACTAGTTTAAAAAATATACATAAAAAATCTGTTTTTTTTTTAATTTATTAAATTAAATTATAAGTATTTATCACTTATAAGATTCAAGATTCTATTATAACATATTTTATGTAATTTTTATTTAAAATTAAAAATGATATTTTTTTGAAAGTGTATAATAATGATTTTTATATATTTTTAATTGCGATGCAGTACAGACTTTATGTTTAATACAAATAAAATTATCATATAATTAATGAAAATTATACCATCAATTTGAATTCCTAGAATTACTCCAATATTGAATCTATAAACTCACAAATAATATTGGATTTAAAGAGAAATTTTAAGTGTGTACATATATATATATACACTATTCACAATCAAGATTCACTCTTTAACCTAAACTTTAGCTTGAATAAATACAAATTAATTTTAGATGTCATTAAAATAAATTATAATAATATAAATAGATTTTTGAAGTTCAAATTTTGACGTCTATGTTTGGTTTGTGAATCAATTTTTAAACCAAACTAATTAATTATTGTCAAACGAAATTGAAATGAACCAAATAAAGTATAATTATTAAATTGAACCGAGGCTTCAAAATTTGCACAATAAACTCATAAGATTAATACTTTAATTTTTAAAATATAAAAGAAGCCCCAAATATTTTTCATATACTTTTATATTTGTTACTTTCCAAAAATTTGTGTAATTATAAATAAAATATACTTACATCTTTTTTCTTATTATAATTTAGAATTAGGTCAATTTACTTGGTGACAATGGTTCAATGCTAGTGTAACTTGCCAGTAATTATGCACAATAGCACGCTCATTGATATTTCGGGAACACCCATTCAAAGTCTATAGTGAATAGTCTTCACCTTAACACCACAACCAAGGTTGAATACTATAAATTTTGCAAGACAATGCTATGTAAAATACAACATATAAGAATCATTCATCTCAACCTAACTTCTTCAAAATTCTCTAAATCTCTACATTTTTTCTACCAAATTTGCGTAATTCAAACTATTAATATTCATTGCTTCTTTCCTAATCACTTGAAAAATAAATATTCAAAATCCCACCAAAAGAGAGAAAGCAACCATAACTCAAGCCTAACAACATTGCCTCGTGCAACTTTCTGAGGTTTGGGCTTTACTAGAACTTCCTTTTCTTCTTCCAATTTTGTCATTTGTTTCTCTATTATTTGTTTTTTATTCTTAATTTGCTATATATTTATTTAGATTCCAACCCCGCTCACATCGGATTAAGATAAAATTGAGTCATTTTTTTATAATTATTATTTTGTTATACATATTATTTATTTATTTATCCAATTGAATCCAAATTTTGGTAGATCCCATGGTCCATCGATTGGCTCATTGCCCATAGCAATATAGGATAATGCATCATTCAACCGAAAACGAAATTTCCGAGTCATGATATAGTAAGCTGACGCTGCAGCATGTAGCCTCAAACATGAGATCTCTACCCTTTCACATGATGCCACGTGGCCCATTAAATATATTTACCAAACAAACCACCAACGTAACCATAAACCCTAGTCTGCTGAGGCTAGTCAGCCATATTCTTCTCCACCGCGTTTCAAAGCCGCAAAGAATCTCAAAGTAAAGATAATAATCTCTCTTTCAATCTCTCGCTGGCTTTTTCTCTACTGAGACAAAACGCGACTTTTTTGCACCGAAATGCCCTTCGCTTACCGGCCTTGAATAACAGGTTTTTGAATAAATTTCATGTTGTTTTTGTTATTATTTATTAATTTTTTCCACTCTTTACCTTTGGTTTGATTAGATTGCAGTGGTAGCTTGTTTTCAAATGGGCTTAAACAAGAGAAAGTTGTGTTCTTTCTAAATAAGCATCTGTATAATTAAATCGTCACTGGGTTCTTCAAATTTAGAGAATAAGCTATTATATTGGGATTTAGCTTTTACATAAGGTTGTGATCTCAATTTAATGAATTATGGGTTTTGTTTGTGGATTCGTTTGTTTATTTACTTTTGGGTAGATTTCATTTTTTTTGTGAATTAAAACATACTTGTGCGTATGCATATATAATTTGATCTAGTTTGCATCTTTCTACATTCCATATATATATATATTTTTTCTAGCAAAACGTTCAGATTGCAATTGACGCATACTAATTTCTATGTGGATAAATTCTTAGATGTAACCTTATTCGCGTATTGATGTAACGTTCTAAAACTTTGCCATAATTTGCTTATGCAATTATTGTGGATGTTCTGATTCTCGTAATGCAGTTTTTATCAGCTTCACGACATGGCAACTGAAAGTGGGAAAAGCTTCGCACGGAGGGACCGTCTCCTGGAGATTGAGGCAAAGATCCGGACTTTGTGGGAGGAAAATGATGTTTTTAACGCTGAATCTCATGAAAAGCCTCCTGAACCTGGTGAAAAGTTCTTTGGCAATTTTCCATTTCCTTACATGAATGGGTATTTGCATCTCGGACATGCATTTTCCCTTTCCAAGCTTGAATTTGCTGCTGCTTATCATAGATTGCGTGGTGCCAATGTGCTTTTGCCGTTTGGTTTCCACTGCACTGGTATGCCCATTAAGGCTTCAGCTGATAAACTTGCACGGGAAATTAAGCAGTTTGGTAATCCACCAGTGTTTCACGATGAAGTGGAGGAGGAAGAAAATCCTCAACCAGAACGTGATGATGCAAATGGAGGAACACCACCAGATAAGTTCAAGGGCAAGAAGTCTAAGTCTACTGCAAAATCTGGTGGACAAGTGTTCCAGTGGGAGATCATGCGCAGTTTTGGACTTTCTGATAGTGAAATATCAGAATTCCAAGATCCAGAGAAATGGCTAAAATATTTTCCACCATTGGCCAAGGAAGATCTTAGAGCTTTTGGCTTGGGTTGTGACTGGAGGCGTTCATTTGTAACCACAGAGATAAACCCATTTTTTGATTCGTTTGTACAATGGCAGATGAGGAAGTTGAAATCAATGGGCAAGATTATTAAAGATGTGAGATACACAATATATTCCCCCTTGGACGACCAACCATGTGCAGATCATGATAGGGCAAGTGGTGAAGGAGTTCAGCCCCAGGATTACACTCTCATCAAGATGGAGGTACTACCCCCTTTCCCTGCTAAATTTGCTGCGCTGGAGGGTAAAAAGGTCTTTCTTGCTGCTGCTACTTTGAGACCAGAGACCATGTATGGACAGACAAATGCATGGGTATTGCCTGATGGGAAATATGGAGCATTTGAAATCAATGAAACCGATGTATTTATTATCACAGAGAGAGCGGCCCTTAACCTTGCTTATCAAAATTTCTCGAGGATCCCAAAGAAGCTGCATTGTTTGCTTGAGTTGACTGGTCATGATTTGATAGGTCTTCCTTTGAGGTCTCCACTTTCATTTAACAAGGTCATATATGCCCTTCCTATGTTGACAATTCTAACAGATAAAGGTACGGGGATTGTGACGAGTGTTCCTAGTGATGCCCCTGATGATTATATGTCGCTGCATGATTTGAAGGCAAAGCCAGCTTTCAGGGCGAAGTTTGGTGTGAAGGATGAGTGGGTATTACCCTTTGAGATTGTGCCAATTATCAACATTCCTGAATTTGGAGATAAATCAGCTGAAAAAGTTTGCACAGACCTGAAAATCAAAAGTCAGAACGAGAAAGATAAGCTTGCTGAAGCCAAGAGGTTGACATACTTGAGGGGATTCACAGAGGGTACCATGCTTGTCGGAGAATATGCAGGGAGGAAAGTCCAGGAAGCTAAGCCGTTGATTAGGAGCAAGCTGATAGAAACAGGCAAGGCAATTATGTACAGTGAGCCTGAGAAACGTGTCATGTCTAGGTCAGGCGATGAATGTGTTGTGGCTCTTACAGACCAATGGTACATCATATATGGAGAAGAAGAATGGAGGAAACTGGCTGAAGAGTGCTTATCGAACATGAATCTCTACCATGAGGAGACACGTCATGGGTTTGAGCACACTCTAAGCTGGCTGAATCAGTGGGCTTGTTCAAGATCATTTGGGCTTGGAACTCGCATTCCTTGGGATCTGCAGTTCCTAGTCGAGTCATTATCTGATTCTACCATTTACATGGCTTACTACACAGTAGCTCACCTTTTACAGAATGGTGACATGTATGGGAGCACTACGGGTCCAATAGAACCTGGACAAATGACTGATGAGGTCTGGGATTTTATTTTTTATGGTGGTACCTACCCGGAATCGTCAAATATTCCGTCATCTACCCTTAAAAAGATGAAACAGGAGTTTGAATATTGGTATCCATTTGATCTTCGGGTCTCTGGTAAGGACCTCATCCAGAATCATTTGACTTTCTGCATTTATAACCACACAGCGATTATGTCCAAGCGCCACTGGCCCCGTGGATTCAGGTGTAATGGCCATATTATGCTTAATTCTGAGAAAATGTCAAAGTCCACAGGAAATTTTAGGACATTGAAACAGGCCATCGAGGAATTCTCTGCAGATGCTACACGATATTCTCTAGCAGATGCTGGAGATGGTGTTGATGATGCAAATTTTGTTTTTGACACTGCAAATACTGGAATCCTCCGGCTCACTAAGGAGATCTCATGGATGGAAGAGGTTCTGGCTGCTGAATCATCTTTGAGAAGTGGTCCACCATCCACTTATGCTGATCGGGTGTTTGAAAATGAGATAAATATTGCTGTCAAAATGACGGAGCAGCATTATGAGAACTACATGTTCCGAGATGCTCTTAAAACTGGCTTTTATGATCTTCAAGCTGCGCGGGATGAATATAGGTTCTCTTGTGGCATTGGGGGCATGAATCATGATTTGGTGTGGCGTTTCATGGAAGTGCAGACTCAGCTTATCACTCCAATCTGTCCTCATTATGCCGAGTATGTTTGGAGGGAGATTTTGAAGAAGGATGGCTTTGCAGTGAAAGCCGGTTGGCCAACTGCTGACACTCCTGATCTAACCCTCAAGAGTGCCAATAAGTATTTGCAAGATTCGATTGTTTTGATGAGGAAGCTGCTACAAAAGCAAATTCTCGGTTCTAAGAAAGCCAACAAGAAAGGTGCTGCAATTACGACGCTGACGGAGGAGAAGTTGAAAGGCTTGGTATATGTGAATGACCATTTTGATGGATGGAAAGCAGAATGCTTGAGGATACTGCAAAGTAAATTTGACAGCAATACACGAACTTTTGTTCCAGATAAGGAGATAATGGAGGCATTGCAGAATAGCTCAGTTGGTCAAGCTACAGACTTTAAAAAGACCCAAAAACTTTGTATGCCTTTTTTGAGGTTCAAGAAGGATGAGGCAATTGCAATTGGACCTCAGGCCTTGGATTTACAGCTGCCATTTGGTGAGATTGATGTTCTTCAGGAGAACTTGGATTTAATCAAGCGACAACTTGGTCTTGAAGAGGTGGAAATATTATCTGCTTCCGATCCTGATGCTCTTGCAAAAGCCGGTTCTCTTGCTTTGCTACTCAGCCAAAATCCTCCTTCCCCTGGGAATCCGACGGCCATCTTCTTGACCAGGTAAGGTAAAATAAGAACCCCTTCAGATAGATATGTTATCTCTGATGAGATTTCTCCTTGTTGCTATTTTAGGTGCAATGATCATAGCATCTTTAGTTATAAATTATTTGGTGGTGGCTATTACATGACAAAAATAAGTGACAATATTCAAGCTATAGCAGATAGATAATATCTATTTAATTTTTCAGTCTTCTTGGCATAGAAAAGATGAAGAACCTATAGTCTTTCTTCAGTAATCTTATTATGTCTGATTATGAAATTGTAGCAGCGTTTATTGTACTAATTTTGAATACTGGAATGATGCATGAAAAAGATTGCATCCTACATTGCTGTGATTAATTTTTCTTTGTACCTTCTGCAAATCCATATTAAGTTTACTTTTTGATGTTGCATTTGGGTTTGATTGTATATAGTCTTGTATTTACTTTTGCAGGTAAGCTTAAACAATTAGGAAAATTGTGTCTTAAGTCAGTTTTTTCTTTGAGCAGGTTTCTCTCGGCTAATGGATTTATTCCTACTTTTTAATAAACAACGTCGTGTTTATTACGATGCTCTAACAATTTGGCATCTGATTTCCTGTTTGCTTTTAGGTAGTCAAAATGCTGACTTGAAGTGATATACATAAGTGATTTTATTGACTTGGAAACCACTGATTTTGCTGCTATATTTGTAACTTTGGGAGAAACTCTGAGTGATTGCTAAGACAGAAACTGTCAAGTGCTGGAGTAAATATGTAATCTGTCTTCAAGTGCTGGAGCAAATACCGTATTTGTATGGATACTTAATGCCTGAAAAAAAAGGATGGGACAATAGATGCAGTGTTTTTTTTTTGTTTTTTTTTTTTTCTTTTCTCGGTTAGTGAAAGAACTTGATTGTGTCTCTTATAGTTGAACCTTTTATGTTTCCTTTACAATACCATTGTATTTGTTTTGTTGTGGATCTGGTAAATTATTTGGGAAATTATAATTAATAATGATGTTCGCCTTATTACAGCGTTGCCTCTGTTGTCAATATTTTTCTTGTCTATTTCTTCTCGGATTATGTTTTTACCTCTATAGATCAGTTGGAAGATTTGTGTTGATGTATTCACTTAACTTTAGAGTGATCGGGTCTGTGAAAATTCTGGAATATCCCTTGAAACTAGGAGAGGCTGTAGAAGCTGTCTTCAAGACATTTTTGTTAAATAAATTTTCAAACCATAATGCCTAAGATACTGGGCATTATCAAGTGCTATTGTCATCCTTATTTTCTCTTCAATTTACTCAAATTTCACAATTTTTTTTATAATTTCTTGATTTTGGCGTATAATTCTTGCAATGGAATGACTGGAAATGAAGAATCCAAAACTTCCAATGATGCATAAATGCCAAAGATAGGGATCCATTCCCAGCAGATGTTACTGCAAAGTTTTCTAATTTGATTAAAGTAAAATCAAGATGTTCTCCAATATATTTGTTGCAAGGAAAATATTTAGACCAGAAACAATTTTTTCCATGAAAATGGACATTCAAATTTCCCATTGAATCTGTAGCAAAAAATATGAACAAAAACTACTCGGGGCAGAACGGCCTTTCCAAACCACCTATAAGACTAGGAATTGTAAAATGCCTTAGCCTTCCTCCTGCTTTTTCACGTATCCTTCACACAAAAATGCCCTAGAGAAATTATCTTCAACCTCTCTGTTAATATCATAAACAAACACATCAGTTCTTCCCTGTTCCTTGCCATCATCCCTGCTGTGTATATTGCGTTCATCCTCCCTGGTGCTTCCTTGTAGTACCCTGTTGGCGCATCAACCATGATCAAATCCCATGCTATATCATAAACTTCAGCAGGAAGCCCTTTCAGAGCAAGCTGGCACATAGAGTATTTAGGATCACCAACTGCTGTGCATTCAGGTCCTTTTCCAACTTCCATCAGGTTTGCCGCCTGGTTTACCTTGCTATCATATGTAACATGGTAGGATTCCAGCATGGGAAACCGCCGCTTGATTTGCTCTATCCAAGCCTCATCTTCTTCCAGGAAAATTGTCCGCCCACCATAATTGAGAGCATGCCACATCAGGCTGTCGTGGCCTAGGCCAAAAACTAGAAAGTTGCAGGGAGATTTGTTTTCAAGAACTTTTGCAGAAACTGAGATTTCCTTGAGCGTTTGTTGTTGGTTGATAGTTGAAGTCGAGTAATGAGTAAGTGCTTGAGCTAGGGGACGTGGGAGCTTTGTACAAGTTGGTGAACAATTTGTTAGTTCTGCCCCTGCTTCTGCATTTTTCTTTGAATTTGATGGTTTTGGTAAAAGGGGTTGTGTAATGGGAGATGGATTTTCTTTTGATAATGATAGACTCGATCTTAAAACAAAGAGAAGCAAGAAGGCAAGAAAAACTCCCAGTAGAAGAACTTTGAAATTAAAAGCTTGATTGGCTTTAGGCCTCATTTTTTTTTTTTCCAAAATACGTGTAAGAACTACGGCAAAAGCAGAAACAGAAGTAGAAGAATCTCAAGAACCTCTCTTCTGCTGTTTCTAGGCTTGAATTTGATAGAGAAATAAATTGGAGAAGAAAATGTGATAAGATTTTGTAAGTTACGTTGACGCACGAGCCCTCCTTCAAACAGTAGGAGCTTACTGTTGTATCCAATATCTAATTGTGATTTTAGAGCCGCTGAAGGTATTTGTTATTCTCAAGTCGTGCTTGTGGACTAATCGATCTCTTGCATAGTGACCGCGATAAGAATTGAACCTTAATTCTTATTCTTTTTAGGTGTACCATAAGTACCACTAGTTCAAGTGATACTCATAGTACACCCAGTGGTACTTATAGTACACCCAAAAAAGATAAAAATCAAAATTTAATTTCTATAGCAATCACCATAGGCAAGGCGACCCTAAAGGGGCTAAAAATTTCGAGATCGATCAGTTCACAGGCACAGCCTAAAACTAACAAATACTTTTACTTTTGTTGCGACGATCCCAAAGCCGTAATCGGGTGTTAGATGCAACAATAAATTTTTACTGTTTAAAGGAGGGCCTGTGCATCAACAAGTTACAGTGCTTAGATATTAAGGGAAGAAACATTTGGATGATGATAACAAGAGTGCCAGTATGATTTTGTATGAAGCAAAATTGAAGTTCGGTGGATCTGCCATGTTTGGTGAAGTGTGATCTATCAACTTTTTTTATTTTTAAATTTTCTTTTTCCTTGTTTGATTTGGTGAATAAAAGTTTCATCCTTTTCAATTTGTTTAATGGCTACTTCTATGGGGTTTGGAGGAGCTGAAAATGATGCATCTCCTGTTGCTCCTATTAATTGCTGTGTTGTTTCCTAGTTGAGTTACAATGTTGGTAGGATATAGACAGTTTGTTTAATTTAATTTTTTTATATTTATGATTAGTTGATGATGATATGATTATTTTCTTCACACATTTAGGCTTCGTTGGTGTAGTAGTAGAATCAGCAGCTTGTAAACCATAATTATTATTGTGAGATGAAATCAGTATTTTAACTTTATTTCCAAAGCATATCAAAAACACTACAATCTCGGCAATATGTCAATAGCTTCTTTAAAATAAAATTATTTTTTAAACTTTACTTTCGAAGCACATAAGAAACACCACAATCCCAAATAAACCATTGTAACATATGTCAAGTCGAAATAAATTAACATATTTGATATTGAACTATATTTGTAATTATCGTGAAATAAATTTTAAAATAGTACAGAATTAAATGGGTGATTGATATCAATAACTATATAAAAGCGAATATTTATTACACACTTTCTAAGTGTATAGTTTTAAGTACAAATAATAACAATAATTATAGACATGCACTAAATTGGTTAAAACAAGATCATCAATGATCACGACACTTTTACTGATTTATGATTACTTTTTAAGAATATTTCACTTTCAAAATTTATTGGAATTACAAATAGAATAAAAATAATTATTAAAAAAAATTCTATTTTAAATTACTTAAGATGATTCATAATATATATATATATATAAACCAAATGGCCTACACAATCCATGATCTTTTAGACAAATTTGTTTTTCGAGGACTCAAATATACGAATTTTTATACAAATTCAATCATAAAAACTAGTTCATGGGAATAAGAGAGAAAGAAATTATACAAGTCATGGTAACAATGAAATTGTATCACATTATTTGTCACAATAATTTATCCGTAACATTATTACTGTTTTAAGATAAAAAAAATAGTTAAAAACGTAGCTAGGATGTGGTGATAAATTCACTAAATCTTGGAATATCCATTAAAGTACACAGAGAATGAGGTAAAAATTGACTCGTACAAATAATAATTTTTAGCTGTACAAGGCATAGCTCTAGAAATAGAACAATGTCAAAAGAGATCTCTTCGTCAAACAACAAAACAATTTTTACTGTTATGTCAAACCCCCAAAGCATCATCACATATATCATACACTTAGCAATGGATTTAGTTTGCTTTCTCCTAATCAACCTATTTGAATCATCCAAAAGCATTTCTATGGCTAGAACTTCATAACAAATTTCTAATCATGAAACTATTCATTCTATGGGAATGAAACATGAGCCACTTTTAAGTGGTGATAGTAGTTAGATTTCTGAAAGGAATTCCTATAGGTTAATCGAGCCACTCTGGAAAAAAATTAGCATGCATAATCTTTGTTAACTGTCACCTGCCTCTTTTTCCATAGTTCAGAAGAGAATGAGTTTGGCCACTGTCACCATTGGTTTTGCGTACAACACGCTGGATTTGTCTCTCGTGCTCCTTGAGCATGTCATCAAGGTTTCCCCCTGCAGTTATTAATGTTCCATAGTAATGAACCTGGCCGCTCTTGGCACCATATACCTGCTGTCAAACAAAAAGATTTAAGAGATTAGTTCATAACTGAATTAAGTTATAATGAATGATTAGTCTTAAAACAAGCATAATATTCAAACCATTCAGAGAAAGATGGTTAAAGTTCCCTTACCATTGTAGATTCGTTTCCAGAAGGCTTTTTGTCCTTAACAAACATTTTGGTCTATCCAGCACATTTTGGGACCATTCATTTCCGGAGTCTTCAGACCACTGCAGATTCACACTAGTGCTATAATCTAACTCCGAATGTCCTCTAACTGCAACTGAATTTGAAAATCTGGATAACCCTGCTGCCCTGGGATGCATGGAAGATCTCGAATTTCTGCCATTGTTTGACATCAAATTCTGTGAAGATCCAAAGTTGCTGGGTTGCATTGATTGGCCACCTTGACGGTAAACATTTTGCATAACACCTTTCGCAGGCTTGATAGGAAAGCCAGAACCAGCATCTTCTTCAGGAGTGTACTTTTCACTAATGCTTTTAGAGTTATGTTGTTTTTGTCTCTTCTGTTATTGGAAAAAAAAGAAGTGATAATTATTACGAAAATTAGAAACTTCACAAATATACATAAAAAAAGTGAATGTAGCAGCTCGCGAGGACCTAAATGTAAATGACACAATGAATAAATAACCTGTATCGATGTCTGCAATTCAGAATAGGCATCGGGTGCGGGTATAGCCTTTCATTCTTTGGTAGCTTTTCTAACTGACTTGTGACTGCATCCTTTACTGCCGGATACTCCTCTCCTGGTTCAGAAATAAAAATGTTTAACATGAGCAAACATGTAATGTCCATTTGAAAATTTTACTTATTTAGTGGACCCACTAAAATAAAACTAGCAGACAACCCAAAAGAAATTTCTTTAATAGGAATTCCGTTAAGGCAATAAAGTTTAGTTTACAAAACCATATGGAAAATGATTTCTGTAAGAGGTTTAATTATATCAAAATTATTCAACTAAGTCAGTCAAAGCCATCACATATATTACAAATAACATAAGATCAAGAAATTGTAACCTTCTATCCTCATCTCAAAGCTTTGCACCAAACTCCTTGCTAGGTGGGTACTTGGGCAAACTAGACGGATCACATTGAAGAGGTTTTGTTGTCAAGAGCTGGAAACAGAAAGATCCATAAGTAATGATTTAGCATGCATAAATCAAGATAGAGAGTCACTAAGAAGGTAATAAACACCAAAACTCCCACAAGCTTACCTCACTTTGAAGTGCAGAAGTAGATGTTCCATGACCCTCAGTTTCAGTTGAGAGAAGGACGTCCAAAAGAGACAAAGCTGAAGAAGGAAAGTCCTTGAATGTCTCAGCAACAACACGCTTGTAAGGATGTTGAGTTTGAAAATTGTGGCATATGGCAACTTTGATCTCTTTCAGTTCTCCTCGGATGGCGACCCACAAAGTTTGAAGATCTTATGCAGTCACTCCACCTATAAAAGATAAATTAAAAGATCTTCACATTCCATCAATTTCAGATAAGATAAACTAAAGAAACGTGCAGACAGTCATCATATTTTTGCTGTATCATAAGAGTTAACAATATCTGTTAGGAAATTAATATAGATGAGAAAAAGTAAAGTACCAGCACAAATTCCTGGTATAAAAGAAAAGGCTAGGAAAAGTACCTCCATTCTTCCGGGCATTATAGGCTTGCCAGCAAACAATTTGGCAAGAATGCAACCAGTGCTCCACAAATCTACTGAAGCTCCATAGTCTGTAGAGCCAAGCAAAAGCTCTGGTGGCCGGTACCATAAAGTTACTACCCGACTTGTTAAAGGCTGCCTCTGAGAAGATTGGAAGAATGCTGCCAGCCCAAAATCGCCAATCTTGAGAATGCCGTTATACTCTATCAGAAGATTAGAGCCCTTGATGTCGCGGTGCAAAATTCCACGAATGTGGCAATGTTCTAGTCCATGAAGTAGCTGTTGCATGTAACATTTAATCTGAAAGAATAAAGGCATAAAATCACATATTATGTACAACCAAAGAGATTAACGTTACTCTGGGTTCAATTTTTCTTTCGGAGAACCGGGTTCCAAGAAGGGGGAGCAAGCTTTGCCATTGTTTGGGAATGCATCAAAGTGACAAATATTGTACAATATGAAATAATTGTGTATAGGATCATCTCGTCTTCCAAAAAAATGAAATCTCCACCAATATTACTATCAAGCTCACAATCATAACAGTCTACTAGTCAGATTTTTATCAAGTTCATTTGAAATTTCACTTCATTTTGTAACAAATATGATTGCTCCATCCAAACAGAACTTAATGACAATTATTGCACAACATGAAATAAATATGTGAATATGATCATCTCGTCTTCGAAAGAAATGAAATCTCCACCAAAATTACTATCAAAGTTCACAATTATAAGAGTCTGCTAATCAGGTTTTTATCAAGTTAATTTTCATTTTCTAACAAATATGATTGTTCCATCCAAACTGAACTTAATGTCATTGGAAATTTTGTTTCCATGGTTAAAATTAAAAGGGACTATGAAAGAACCTGTGCCTCGGTGAATTTAACACCAGGTGTTGCTGCAAGCCCCGCAAGATCATGGTCTATATACTCAAATACAAGATACAAACTTCTGGACACCCTTGAGGTAATTAAACTTTCTAGCTTCATGACATTTGAGTGATCAAGCCTGCAGAGTATAATGATTTCTCTTGCCATAAAACAAACACTTTCTGGATCCATATTAGCAAACTGCACTTTCTTTAATGCAACTAACTTCTTGTTCTCCAGGTCATAGGCCTTGTATACACTGCTGTAAGTTCCTTGTCCAATCTGCATCAATGCTTAGATATATGACCGAAACCCACAAAATGAGGGAAAAAACTACACCAAAAAAGATTTATTTTCAAATGGTCTCCAGAATATCAAGCCTAACTTCAACACTGATTTTCTTTAAATTATAACCATTATCCATAGCCCCCCAAAATGCCACTTCACATGTTCTAAAACCCCGGAAAATGTATTATACTCAATATCTAATCCTATGAAAAATTTAAACATAGCAAGGAATCTACAAAATTTTCATATAATCCATTACCATTAGCAAAAAAATCATAACTAATTAATCAAAAATTATAAATCAGCTGACGTTGTCTAGCTTCTCAAATGAATTAGCCATCCGTGGCACCCACCCGTTGACAGCTTCGCTAGCAACAGAAGTCAGCCAATAAGGCCAACCGGCAGCAACTTGTGGTCCTCTCTCTCCAATGTTCACGCTGGTGATCCTAGTCATCCTCTGCCGCGCTACTTGCTTTCCACCCATCCCAACATCCATTGCTGCATGCCTTTATAGCTGGAGTTTCTCCTTCTTCTCCTCCTCATCGGAGAACCCCAAATCATCATTCACGGATCAACCATTTATCAACCGCGTTGTGGCTTCATTTCCATTGCCATCTGTCTCCAACACCACTGTTACATTCCCCTTCCTGAAGGAACTTAAACGTTTCAAGGTTTTCTTGGTTAATTCTTCGTCCTTGGGATTATTTTCAGCAACATATTGACTTGCTCGAGTTTCAAGCAAACGCATCCCATAATTCTACTCCCAAATAGTCACAAGCTGTTGTTTACAAACACTTTAGAGCAAATGCAGCCCATTATTACAATTCCAGTCACTCACAATCTCTTGTTTCCAAAGAGGTAACTGAATTGAGAATCAAGTGATTCCTCACGCACTTATCAATAGATACAATCAACTGACAGATTCCAACGCTTGAACTCTTAATATTAGAAAGAAAATGTAATGTCAAAAATCAAATCCCTGGAAATGAAAGATTCCCAGATCTGAAAAACACAAAAAGATTCAGAATTTGAACGATTCCGAAAAATCCCAGATCCCAAGATAACAGAATCAGTTAAATGAATCAAAATGCGGATGCTTTAGATCAAACTAGGAAATACCAGACCCAAATTCAGAAAAGAGGAAATTCCCAGGTTCCCAAATTAAATAAAACGAATCAAAAACCCGTTTAACTCTAAAAAAATACAGTTAAAATACCCACCAATAACAATAAAATGACTTACAAACCAAAATTCTGAAACTGTACAGAGAGTTAAAGGACTTGCGATTTAGGACCGAAAATTTCTGGTCTGAATTTGGTAAAGATAACAATGAAGCAGTTATGCAACTAAGAAACCAGAAAAAACTAACCAAGACTTTTGCAAACTTATCACGGCTTAGTTTATCACAGATTTACCATATTTAGCTGTGAGAAACATGCTGTGTGACATACAGGACACCAGAAAATATAAAAAGAAAAGAAAAAAAAAAAACAGATAGTAAAATACGGATCTGGGAACAATCCTAGCCCCAAGGAATGCGAATAATCAGTGGATACTTTTGGGTAGTTATAAAGACAGAAGACAGATAGCTACAGTTTGTTTTGATTTGGGAGCAGGGACATTTTTCTTTTTACTTCAACACTTCTTCATTTCATACCTGCTAATGAATGGCGTCGTGCAGGAATCAAGAACATTTGGATATTTGATGAAGAAAGATTGGTTATACAAAATTGATAGAATTGGACGTGACTTTAGAAGTTTTCCTTACAGAAATTATTCAAGTTTTGTGTATTCTTTGAAAGATAATCTAAATACATACATATACCAATTAACTCTTTAAATATTTTGGGAGTTTTTCTTCTGAGTTTTGAAATATTCAGTGTGATTTAAAATAGAATAACATTAAACTTCTCATGCGTTATTGTAATTTTTTTTTTTTTTTAACATGTAAAGTGTTGTCGTATTTACAACTATTAATTAGATAATAAATTTCTTATATTTTCTAAAATCACTTTTTGTCTAATTTAACCTTTAACATAAACACTCAATCTCGATCCTTATCAAATCACACAACATTCCTCATGTAGATGTTGAATTTCATACAATAATAAACAAATATAAGAATAGGTAATGCATTTCACACAACCTTCCTCATTTAGATGTTGAATCATTTGATATGAATTTTTTTTTTCAAATGAATCCCGTTATTAAATAGGTAATGGTAATTGACGAAATCTGCTACTAGTTGATCTCATCGAACATTTGCCTGTTTGAAGTTCAAACCCTACAATTTGAAGAAATAAGAAAGAACTTTCCCCATTTTTGTTCAACAATACAAAACTTCCAAGTGATGATATCTATTAATAAGAACAGAAAATAAGAAATTCAGAACAATAATTGTGGCTTATGTACCAACACAAACAAAACATTTCACATCAAATGAATGTCTACCTCCTGATAATTTACTCCTTTTGGGATTGTGGTGCTTTCGCCTTCCAAAGAAAAATAATACTTCCATTCAGTAGCCACAATACTTTCAATACCAAACGAAACCATAGACAGGCCAAGAGTAAGCGATATTCAAATAAAAGTGAATAGAAAGATTATTTCTTTCATTCTTTTGTCTCTTCAGAATTGTAAACAATAAGCAGGTATCTGGAAACAGAATATGGGGCAACCAAAGAAACAAGAAGATTTCAGCAGTCTTTTTTCATCAAGCTCCATCATCTCCCTTTAGTAACTTATTTATTTAAATTTGTTGTACCCCATATACATAAACCAGCCGCTGCCACAGTAGATGAAATGACCGAAGAGTTTAGCATAATGACTGAAATATGAAGATAAACCTAAGCTGTGTAAGTATCGGGCTGAATTTATAGTTTTCAAAAGGACTGAACACAAATACAGGTAAGTTTTATATGTAAAATAACAAGCATTACTTGACCTCATATGCGGTGAAGAGCCAGATGAGTACCATAGAAACTCTATCTGAGAACCACATTCAGCTTGTTCTGCACCTGTTCTCTAACATTCCTCTGCATACAGAGTTATCAACGAATTAGAGTTCTTAATCATCATTGATGTATATTATAACCAAAACTGCAGAAAGAAAGGGAAAAATCAAGATGGAAAAACTACCTGCAACTCATTAATTTCCTCATCTGTTAGAGAACGCTCCATGGACCGGTATGCAATCCTATAACAATGACTGGTCATTCCCTTCTTGTTGGTAAAATTGTCAATTAAAGTCACCTGGTAGTCACAAGTAAAATTAGCAACAAACTTCTGGACAGAAGACCTGTTTCTAACCACAAGAAAATTGCTGAATTTATGGTATTTTTGACAAGAAAAATTGAAGCTACGGAACATATCTTGAATGAAATTTAATTACTTTGGAATACCGTAACAAAAGCCGATTTCTTTTGAAAAATGAAGAAACTTAAATTCAATA
>JAWDEX010000013.1:623098-637591 GCA_035221805.1 Trichilia hirta | reverse complement strand
CAGTGGATACTTTTGGGTAGTTATTAACAGAAGACAGATAGTAATAGTTCTGTTTTGATTTGGGAGTTGGGACATCTTTATTTTTTATTCAACACGTCTTCATACTTCACATGCAAAATGAAAGGTGTCGTGTGGAATTGAAAAACATTCGAATATTTGATGTTGGAAGGTTGAACAAAATTGGTAGAATTGGAAGTAATTTTAGTAGTTTTCTTTGCAGAAATTATTCAATTTTTGTGTATTGTTTAAAATGTGCCGGGTGTAATTAAAATTTTATTTTAAATTTTTTTTTAATATTAATATTTATTTAAATGAGTGATGTTCATACATACGTGCCACCAATAATTTTTTAAGTATTTTGAGAGAGATTTTTTTTTTTTCTTCTAAATTTTGAATTTTCAAAGTGATTTAAAATAGAGTAACATTAAACTCTGTAAAAAAAAAAATTCATGTAAAGTGACGTGGTATTTACAATTGTTAATTAAATAATTGTTGAATTTCATATAATACAAACAAATATAATCAATCCTGAATAATTTGCTCCCATTACTAAATAGGTAATGGGAATTGAGAAAATCTGCTACTAGGTGATCTCATGGAACAATAATTTGTCTGACTTCACCCCATTTGCCTGTTTGAATCCTAAAATTTGAAGAAATAAGAGAGAGCTTTGCCCTTGTTTGTTCAAAAACACAAAATTCCCAAGTAATGATATCCACTAGTAAGAACAGAAAATAAGAAATTCAGAACAATAATTCATGCCATAAAACTTGTCTACTCAATAAGAAATTCAAGAACATTAATTTTGTATCAGTTTATGTACCAACACAAACAAAATATTTGACATCCAATGAATTTCTACGTCCTGATAATTTACTTCATTTGGGATTTTAGTTCTTTTACCGTGCTTTGAAAGAAAAATTTTGCTTCCATTCAATAGCAGCTATGGCCTAAATGCTACAATACTTCAATATCAAATGAATCCATAGACAGGCTAAGAGTAAGCGATATTCAAATAAAAGTAAATAGAAAGTTTATTTCTTTCATTCTGTTGTCTCTTCAGAATTGGGAACAATAAGCAGGTATCTAGAAACAGAATTTGGGCAACCAACGAAACAAGAAGATTTCAGCAGTTTTTTCCTGTCAAGCTCCATCACCTCCTTTTAGTAACTTACATGCTTAAGTTTGTTTTACCCATATATGTAAGCCAGCTGCTGCCACGGTCGATGAAATAACTGAAGAGTTTAGGCAAAAGACTGGAATATGACGATAAACCTAAGCTGCGTAAATATGGGGTAGAATTTACAGTTTTGAAAAGTACTTAACACGAATATAGTTAAGTTTTATGTGTGAAATAACAAACATTATTCGATTTCATATGCAGTGTAGAGTCAGATGAGTACCATAGAACTCTATCTAAGAACCACATTTAGCATTTTCTGCACCTGTTCTCTAACATTAAACTGAATACAAAGTCATCAACAGAATTACAGCTCCTCATCATCTTCGATTGTACATATATAAACAAAGAAAGTTGGTTGCCTGAGAAAGAAAGGGAAAAATCAAGATGGAAAAACTACCTGCAACTAATTAATTTCCACACCTGTAAGAGAACGCTCCATGGACCGATAGGGAATCCTGTAACAATGACTGGTCACTCCTTTCTTGTTGGTAGAATTGTCGATTAAAGTCACCTGGTAGTCACAAGTAAAATTAACTTCTGCACAGAAGACTCGTTTCTAACCACAAGAAAAATTGCTGAATTTATGGATTTTTCACGAGAAAAATTGAAGCTATCGGAAACATATGACTGAAATTTGATTACTTTGGAACTGCTTACATTGGCAGTTTAGTAGACCATAACAATAGCCGATTTTTCTAACAATGAAGAAATTTAAAGACCATACTAACATTTTTTTCATTTTAACAAAAAACTTTCGCCAACCAAATCCTAAATAGTTTTCTGTTCAGCTAGTTCCTTTCATGAGTGCGGCTAACTTGAATTTCTTCATCAGTACAGATTTCTTAGACTCCTCTTAAGTTGATTATTCACAAAATTGAGATAGTATACAGAATTACAAAATGCAGAAACTGTTAATTTTTGTCTTTTCAGTGAATGATTGCAAGTTTATATAGCTGCAGGAGAAAGTAATAGTTATCTAGCAGAAAGATTTAGATATACCTCCTCAACAAGATCCCCAGCAACTCCTCTTACAATTTCACATAAATTGTTTTCAGTGAAAGATTCATTGATCCAGAAACTCATGTCTTTGTAACAGGGAGGATACTGCAAAAAAGAACTCAGCTTCTAAGAAAGTGCTCACTAGCTTTGTTTACAATAAAAAAGAAACAAACAACTGAAACACCACTGATGTTTTCCCAAAAGTTTGACACTACCTTCAACTATCAAGACTTGCATTGAGCAATTACCCCTTTTATATATATCCACTTTGATAAGAAACAAGAAATAGATAATGTCAAATTTGAGGCAAAAACCAAATTATTATCCCAGAGTCTTCCAAAAGTAAAAAGATCAAAATGTAAACTTCTACATAAAAGGCAAATTTGAAAACAAAAACATTATTATACCTTCGAGAATGGCTTGAATTTGACTCCCAGTTGGCCATTGGAAAACTGCATAAATAGCTCTCAATTAGGAATTCAGGCACACTGGACCACATGCTCCCCCAAAATAAAAAATAAAATGAATGCAATGAATTTAACAGAAAATAACCGATATCTAATTTTATTAGTACAGCATGAACACATAAGATGACCAGAAGGCAGTTAAAAATAAAATAAAACTCATTCAAGAGCTACCTGAGAGGTAAACCGCTCATCAGTAGACCAGAAAAGTCGAATATCTGGGATGTCAAATAAAACCATGGCTAATCGCTCCAGTCCAAGTCCAAAAGCCCAAGCAACATTGTTCATTTTACCATTTCTCTTTAATATTTCTTGCTCAGTAACCCCACAGCCCAATACCTCCAACCACTTCTCCTGACATATTATTACAATTTGTGAGTTACATGCAGTGCTAAAAGTATCATACAAAATCATTATTTGGTAATTACTGATTTTAAATATCATTGATGACTGCATAATTTTACAGTATTAATTACAAGTATTATAAGTAGGAGCATATAAGAGCAGGCACTAACCATGCAAAGTACAAAATGTGGTAAATCAGATCAGATAACCTTCAAATCTTGATACAGCCAACAGATTAAGAATTGAAAGTAGAAAATATGGGGGGTGTTAACCATTACAGGCTTCAGGTAAAAAGCAATGTACCTAACAGTTCAGTAAAATGAAAATAAAATCTTACAGGGTATCAAGACAAACTTGCAGAAGAATGACATCTAATGACTATGATGAGTTCCTCTATGAGGGAGACAAAATCTCAAATTGCATTTCCTTCTTTTTCTTCTGTTTTAGTAGAAATCTTTCCAGGGATCCATAATATGCAGAGTTCAGCCTTTTGCACAGAACAAACAAGCAATTCATTCTAAAATAAAGACGTACAACAGTTAAATAAACAAGTTCATCAGGAAGAAGATCATCATAATAATGTGATAAAATCCTTTGGCTTTTCTTATAAAAATGTAACCAGGGAGAGCACAATTACTAACTAGAAAATGATTCTTGTACAAGGGAAACATCAAATAGAGGGAACATTTAAACGGTTTTGATCATTTATCAGACAATAAAGACTCATTATATATGCAAGGGGGGGTTTAATTGACTGAAAAGATGAAACTAATGCCTGGAGATTGGTTTCATTTTCCTTGAGTTGTTCAATGGATCAACCAAGAATGGATGATTGGTCCTTAACGGAAAGATCCAATAGCCGAGATTTTATTATAGAAACGACAAACAAAATACCTTAAAATATATTTCAAGTTCATATGATGGATTTGTAAATGGGAAATATGTATCAACCCATCGCATTTCCACAGCACCTGAAATGTTATACAGATTAGGGTTAACATAACAACAAGTAGTGTATTAAAAAGAACACAAACAAAATCCAAAGACAATAAAAACCAGTATGAAACATAACTCAGTTTTCAAAGTGACCAAAGATGCTTTTACATGGTGCAATTTTTTTAAGACTTTTTGGGAACTGCATATTTTATGCAATTCTCTGTAGAAATAATTATTATTTTCTCTTTTGTAGAAAATCAAAATTTCATTTTTCCAAATTTATTCATCCTATAACTTGGAGTTTGAGGTACACAATGCATAAATTTTTGAGGACGTTTTACCAAATAAGTGGCATGCTAGACCCTCCAAACATTTCTTGAGATCATTAGCAGCATAATCCGTGCTATTCAGGCCAGATGCCTTCCAATCATCAGGAGAAAAAACAGAAACTCCCTCCATCTGTACAATGACAACAACTTTATTAGAGAAAAAGGAGACATTTTCTAAACAGCCAGTTGAATAAACTGATGATTATGATGTGGAAGCTAGAAACCTGATGGAATACAGGGTAGTGAGTTGAATCAATGGAATCTCTGCGGTAAACATCTCCAGTCACAAGGAAATGAGTATGCTCCTTCAACAGCTCAGCTTGATGAGCACTTGTATGGCACCTCAAAACAGTTTGTGGATCAATATAGTATGTATCATTATAGCTCCTGCTTACATGATCAGCAGGGACCAACACATCATCAAAGTTCTGCAAGAAGTTAATTTTCCATCAAAAAATGAACAAAAAATTCGTACATGCATTCACAATTGTGGCAAAATTGCCAATACTTGGCACACTATTCTTAGTATGAGATAATAATGACAGAAGTAGAACCACAACTGAAAAGAAATGATGCCCGATGTTAAGCAAAGAGTAGCATGAACAAACAAATATAAGAGCAAAATTCACGGACACACCTGTTTTACAGAAACGATTGGACATAGATCATCAAATTTATCAAACTTGCTTGGATAAATAGTATCAAAATACTCGTATATAGCATTCTTCAAAATCCCAAGTGGATGTTGATTCCTCCTATGAAGTTGCATTCCTAATTTCCCATATATTGAATCCGGTACATTGTTTGTAGGGTCATCCCTCAACACATCTACAAAACCACAGTCAAGCCATCAATCATAATTCAAAACGACAGTTCTCCATCTCAACTATAGAACACCAAAACAGAATCAGAATATATTTGTAACTCTCATTCTTCTGCTTAATTTCGAAAGCCCAACTATCAAAGTGTTCAGTAAACACCCACTTACTGATATCTCATGCTACAAATCACATACTCATTAATACCAAGTACAATTAGAAGTCACAGACACTTCACTAAACATGCTCTTAAAAAATCAACACCACCATTTGAAAATTGCGAAATAAATAGTGGGTTTGATACTATACCATCTTTAGTGATTTTGACTCCACTAAACTCCAGCACTGAAGCAACAGGAGGTTTCCACTTCTTTTTAACTGAGAGAGTTGAAGCTGAAGAGAAAGGTATCGAAGAGACGAAGCGTTTGAGGTCATTGCGACGAAAAAAATTAGAAGTTTTGGACAACATAGTGGAGTTAGCAAGCGAAATGGCCATAGCATGAAGTCCAGGAGCCTCGCCTGCGCATAGGATACAATAATGTTCTCTGTGAAAGATAATAATCCCAATAGCAAATATATTTCAATCGTCAAAATGAAAGAAATAGAGAGAAGGGGCTAAATTGAAACAAGATTAAACATCAGAGGTTAAAGTGAAATTATAATAAAGTTAAAAAATAATGAAAAAGAAAAACCAAAGGCTGGCATTCGGAGTATAGCTCGACACCACCGCTAACCCCAGCCGCCGCTCCTTCCTCTTAACCTTCTCAAAATATCTCCGTTCACTCCAACTACGCCGTCCTCACTAACTGTTAGTTCACACCGTACTATCTCTGTAAATATTTTATTTTGTTTATCTTTTTAGGGAAAATACGAATAATTTCAGTGTTAGTGAGTCAATTCAATTTGCATTTGCTTTTGAAGGGTCTAATCCTGCGGGCTGTAGCGTTAGTTTTACATTTACATTGTACCATTGCTAGATAAAACCTAACGGGAGCAAAAGAATTTCCGATAACCAGAACTTCCTTTTCAACATTTTTTTTTTTTTGGAGAAACCTTTTCAACATTTTCTCTATATATAGATGCATAACAGCTGTGTTTTAATTCAAAACCTCCTTTTCATTCTGTCTTAGGCACCTTCTTTGAATTTTACTCTACTCTGAATGGTACTACATATGGTGGCTATGGAGATCAGGTTGTCTTTTCCTGCCGATAGTCCTCCCCTATCGGTCATTGCAGCTGCCGAGCTTGCCAGCATAGCATCTCTTTAGCAATTGATTCTTCTGACTCTACTCCTACGTTTTACTTCTCCGACGGGTATTTATCTTATGTTATTGCTTTTTTGTCTTTCTCAATTGGTCAAGTAATCCATTCATTTTCATATATGTTTGCTGAAGTTTTCTGTGTGGGGTTTGTGATGATTGGGTGATTTTGCAACTTAATTTGTTTTATAGGTTAAAATTGCGTGGAACGTATGTTCTTCTTCGTTTTATTGGTCGGGTTGGAAATTTGTATGGGAAGAACGAGTATGAATCTGGCGAGGTAATTATAAGCTTTATTATTTTTTGACAATCAATTTTGGTGACATTCCATTTTGTTGATTATAACCTTTTTCTTTCCTCTTTTGATATTGGTCCAGATCGACGAATGGCTGGAATATACACCGGTATTTTCATCTGGTTCTGAACTTGAAAATGCTTGCGTCTATGCAGACGCGCATCTTCTGAAGCTCAATTTCTTTGTTGGCTATTCTTTGTCGATTGCAGACATAGCAATTTGGTCAGCTGTTGCCGGTAAAGGTTTGTAAACTTGTCTGTTGATCTTAGCATATGTTAACATTAAGACATGTTTTAACTGATTGCAACATAAAATATGAGGCCCCAAGGGCGCAGTCAAACTAGTAAGGTGACGTAGTCTTTGATCTTGAGGTCCTGGGTTCGATCCTAAGCCTGACTGTTACTATTGCGCAAGCCATGAGTAAGTGCGTGCCTGTGGTGGTGGGGCCCACGGTTCTAGACATGTCCCAGTTTGGTGTTGTCTGGAGGATTCGAAGGGTCTGACTAGAGTAGGAGTTCCGTGCCGTCTGGAGGATCCGAAGGGTCTGACCAGAGTCGGAATTCCGGGTCAAAAAAAAATAAATAAATAAGGAACATCCACTTTTTCTGAGATTAATTACTATGAGATTCATTTTGGGGCTCGTTTTCCCTTTCAAAGAATAACAAAACTATTGTAAAAATATACAAAAAAAGAAAGAGCACAATTTATCTTTGTCTACCAGATGGACTCATATTCACCATTGCATTGGGTATTTACTTTGGTTTGTGACATTCTATCTGGTTTATTGTATTCCTTCTGGGGTTGGTAAGAAATTGGCGAAGTGTTTGGAATTAAGGTCTTGATTAACTGACTTGGGACTCACAACGCATTATTCAACTAATCTGTTAAATGTTGCATTCTTTTGGAGATGCCAAGATTTGGTAAAAGGCATGGAAGCTTGTAGATATTATGTTACAAATTTAGCAATAATGCATTGAATTGTGTTCTGCCGAGACCAGTAGTGTCCAAGGATGATGTTTCCACTTTTTCTGATTTTAATTGCTTAGTGCATTAATTGATCATTCATATGTCTTCTTTTTTGAAATTTAGGTAGACAATATTCTGTTCTTTTTATATATGCTTGATATTATATGAATTGCAGGAACTGGGCAAAGATGGGAAAGTTTGAGGAAATCAAAGAAGTACCAGAATCTGTTGCGGTGGTTCAATTCAATATCTGCGGAATATAGTGATTCTTTGGATAAAGTTACTGCAACATATGTTGGTAAAAAAGGCGTGGGAAAGCCAATGACAGCTAAACCAAAAGAACATTGTGTCAATCGGCAATCCAAAAGTGTGAATGGAGATATTACTGAGAAGGGTAAACCAGGAAGCCATCCTTCTTTCGAAGTGGATCTTCCTGATGCTGAAATCGGCCGGGTGCGCTTGCGATTTGCACCAGAACCACTGGTTATCTTCACATTGGTCACTCAAAAGCGGCACTACTGAACCAGTATTTTGCCCACCGGTATCGAGGTCAGCTGATTGTGCGTTTTGATGATACAAATCCTGCAAAGGAGAGCAATGAATTTGTGGAAAATCTTCTGGTAGATATTGAGACATTGGGTATCAAATATGTAGCAGTTACATATAGTTCAGATTACTTCCCCAATTTGATGGAAATGGCTGAGAATTTGATTTGTCAGGGCAAGGCTTATGTTGATGATACACCCCGTGAGCAAATGCAGAAAGAAAGGATGGATGGGATTGAATCAAAATGCAGAAACAACAGTGTGGAAGAGAATATAAAATTGTGGAAGGAAATGATCGCAGGATCTGAAAGGGGTTTGCAGTGCTGTCTTCGTGGGAAGTTGGACATGCAAGATCCCAACAAGTCTCTTCGAGATCCAGTCTATTATCGCTGTAATCCAATGCCCCACCATCGAATTGCGTCCAAGTACAAGATTTACCCAACATATGATTTTGCTTGTCCTTTCGTTGATGCTATAGAAGGAATAACGCATGCACTCAGATCTAGTGATTACCATGATCGCAATGCTCAATACCATAGGATTCAAGAGGATATGGGAGTTAGAAAAGTTTGTACTTATGAGTTTAGCTGGTTGAATATGGTGTATACACTTCTCAGCAAGCACAAGCTTCTCTGGTTTGTACAACATGGAAAAGTTGATGGATGGGATGATCCTCGTTTTCCTACAGTCCAAGGAATTGTGCGTAGGGGTCTAAAAGTTGAGGCTTTGATCCAGTTTATTCTTGAACAGGTAGGATGTTGTGGCTGCAGTAGAAGTATTATTCAAATTTCATACCCTTTCTGCTTTATTTCTTTATGTATTTTCTTTATTCATCTTATATTCATAATATTGTTCCCACTTCTCCTTCCTCATTGATACTGTCCTACTTATAAGAAAACGTGTATACCATAAATGCAGCGTATAAGTGTTACCTGGAATTGAGTACTTGAAAAATCCAACTGTGGAAATATGTTTTCAAAACAAATTTATGACAGTAATACTTCATCTGGATTTTTTGTCTTCTCAATTGGCAATAGGATTAATGTCATACAAGATTGATTTATGTTCCTCAAGCAATAAAGCATCTTAGTAAGAAACATTTAATGTTTAAAACATATCTTTATTTATTTTGCTTGCTTGAGAAGTCGCTATATTCTAGTAGGGTTTGCATTCTAAAGGCTGAGATAGTTATAAGGCTTTGGGGATGCTTCTGTACAGTTGTGATGCTACATTTTAGAGATACGGATTTCATTTTGCTCTTTGGGCTTCTCAACATTTTCTTTTTGGACTTTTAGATTCTCACCTTTACATTTCTCTTATAGTCAATATTAATTCCCTTTTGTTTCTTAGCCAAAAAAAAAGGGGTTCTAATTCTTTTACATTCTTGTAAATGTTATGCCTTGAGATCACTGTACATAAAAGTAAAAGATTATTGATCACTGTATCTTTAATTTCCAGGGGGCTTCAAAAAATCTCAATTTATGGAGTGGGACAAACTTTGGACTATTAATAAGATGATTATTGATCCTGTGTGCCCTAGACACACTGCTGTCATTGAAGATCGACGTGTACTGCTGACCCTAACTGATGGCCCTGATAAACCTTTTGTTCACATCATACCAAGGCATAAGAAGTACGAAGGTGGGGGAGAGAAAGCTACAAAATACACCAAAAGGATATGGATAGACCAAGTTGATGTCAAGTCCATCTCTGTGGATGAGGTGGTTACGTTAATGGATTGGGGCAGTGCCATAGTGAAGGAAATAGGTAGGGACCAAAATGGAAATGTCACACAATTAACAGGGGTTTTGCATCTTGAAGGATCTGTCAAGACTACAAAGTTAAAGCTCACCTGGCTACCTGAAATAAACGAGTTAGTTAATGTCACACTTGTTGGGTTTGACTATCTAATCACAAAGAAGAAGGTACATGTACTGATAATCCGGATTTTTCATCCACTTGCTCTTACTATCTCTCTAATCAATGCTTGTTATCATTATTGTTTCAGCTGGAAGAAGGAGAGGACTTCCTCGATGTGCTCAACCCATGCACAAAATTCGAGACTGCAGCAGTTGGAGATTCTAACATGCGGAATCTCAAACAAGGCGATGTTTTGCAACTGGAGAGGAAGGGCTATTTCAGATGCGATGTTCCTTATATCAGACCTTCGAAGCCTCTAATTTTGTTTGCAATCCCAGATGGGCGGCAGCAAACAGTCTTGAAGTAAGACCTCGATATTTGGCTGATATTGAAGTTTATTACTTTCTCCCTCTTTGTATGTCCTTTGTTTGGTTATCTGCCTGTGCCTTCTACTTTTACTCACATCAACCCAAGTGTTTGATAAACGCCAGCATTTATTTGGAAGTGAATCGAACTTGCAGATCGTCTTACTCTTGCTTATAGCCTTTAATTTTTGTCTGTAATCATCAAATTACTATGCAAATGCATCAAGATTCAAGAGTTTTCATTTTGTAATAGTTGAAGCCGTGAAAAGAAGGATCTTTGATATCCTTGCGCCTTGAATTTAAGGCAAAAATTATCAAATGGATTGGCTGCAACAATTCAGTGTGCTGTATCCTTGTTGTCATCTTATATATTGAATGCAGCTTTTGGCTGGCATGTCTTTGAATTTCAATTTGCAAAATTATGAAGAAGATTATGCAAATCTGTTCCATTCTCTCAATTATGCTAATTAAATTATCAAAAGTCTGCCTTATTTTTGTTTGTGTTTGATCTACATGACAAGTACATAATTTTTTTGGAGAATTTTGTACAAGTTATTGTATTGGTATCGTGTAAAATACATATAAAATATTTTTTTTGTTAAAAATTAATAATAAATTCCCTAAAAATGCAATTTATGTAAGATAATTATAAATTTACGACATTGGAAATTATTATTTTTTAATTATTAAAATATAATGAATTATAGACTATTTCTGGTTTAGTAAGCAATGTATTCCATGATCTAAAAGTATTTCTTTTCATCATAGGGCATGTTGGTTAGTACTAAAGTAAAAAAAGAAAAAAGAAAATAGTTTAATTATAAATATTATCAAATACTTTCAAAAAAAGGCTACTTATTTTAATTACAATTTTAAATTCTATAATATTGAAATATAAAAATTAATAATAAGATTTCTTGCAAGTGTGTTTTATTTTGGTAGATATTATCATAAATTAAATGTTATCATTATTGCATCTCAGATGGGAACACAAAATTATTCAAAAAAGGATAAAACAAAGAAAGAAAGAAAGAAAGAAACGAAAAGCGTAGAGTATCCCTAATCCAACACCGTACAGCATATTATACATCGACCAGCTATTCAAACAGACAGCATGCGGGAAAAGGGGTAATAATAACTAAGTCCTATTATTTAATACTTTTACAAATGTAAACACAACTTCTCTATTTTTATCAAATAGGTCTTTCAACCAGAGTTCCCCTTAGTGTTAACAACCTTGTAACTAATTTGGCAGTTCCAGCATATTATATTAATATCACGTAAAACAAAATATATAATATTTTTTCTACTGACTTAAATTTAAGAATAATTATGTTGAAAATTGGAGATAGTAATCCAACCTAGCTATTAAACATGTTAAGAGAATTGTAATTATGTCATTGCTTAAAACTTTTTTTTTTTATATAATTTATATATTTTATAAAATGTTTATAATACTATTACTATTTAAATATTAATTAATTATTTTTAACATAATTAAGTATTATTATATATAATAAATATCACTAAATATATATTTGTAAGATAATTTTTAGAATAATTAATTATATTATGGATTTTGATAAACAGTATTCTTAGAGTACTATTTAAAATTATTATATTTAATAAGTTATAATTTTTAATACATACATAAAAAAATACTCGTTAATTATTATATTAAATATAAAAATTACTATAAATAATAAAAATAAAATCCTTAATTGAATAATGTTTAAAAAAACTCTTATTTTATAAATAAATTTATATGCTAAAAACTCTAAACTCCGATTTAACGCCAGACTGCTGTCACCTTGGAGTAATATCAAGATAAACTTCAATTTAGAAGAGTAATTTGGTCATTTCACAAGTTTAAGGGTTGTATTTGATACAAATTTAAATTTATGATTTATGTGTAAATAACACAAACATCTAGGGATCCATTTTGAAATTGAATATTGTTTAGAAAACAAAGTCTATTCGCCATAAACGCCACCCCATAGGCTCGGTGTAAGTAACCGAAGCGAAGCCTTTAAATATCCGAAGCTCTAGGCTCCGACTCTTCTCACAGCTGGAGACAGCCTGTCAGCAACAAAGTCCCACTCACCTATTCCCTACCCAACTACGTTCTATCTCGCTCAATCTCTGTCTCCTCTCTTTCCCTCTGTCCATTCTCTCTCTCTTTCGTGTCGACATATTGTTTCTCGATCTCGCCGTTCGCTCTGGGATTCCTGTTTCCAGCTAACCGGATCAACGTTTCGCGTTTTGTAAGCTCTCCTTTGATCTAACTTTTATCTATTTTTGTTCTGTTTTTTGGCCATTGATTCCAAATATCAGGTTTCTGAGCTTAAGTTGTTTTGTTTATCATCTTCTAAATTTTTTCTGTTTTTGTTGCATTCTGTATCGTTTTTTTTTTTTCATGCTTTTCGTTTGGTTTTAATGTTATTTCTTTGTTCTTTTGTAATAGCTTTGATTTTGTTCATTGATTACTACATGGTTTTGATTTGTTGCTGATTTGGCGCCTGTTTGGTTTCTGAGAAAGGGAGGTAAAGTGAAAGAAACAAAATTATGAATTTATGTTACTTTGATCATTAAAAATAAACTATAAAAAATACTAAAAAGAAAAGAAAAATGAAAATTAAAACTTAAAAGAATCCTGAGTCTATATTGAATAATAACAAATTATTCGGGAAATATAATTAAAAAATGGTAGTAAATGATAGGGTTCTTATCTGCTGATAGAATAAATTATGTAGCTTATAACTAGTTTGGCCGCTTATCTCCGGTTATATTGATAGTATTTTAGTTCTAAACTGTTGTTATACATGTGTTCTAATGGCATTATAGTAATTAGAATTCTTGTACTGCTAACGGTCCTCCTTTGGTTAGTTCTGGGTAGGAAAGTTGAGTCATTTGCATTTAGGAACCGGCCACTAATGTTCATTTATTTTGCTGTGAAAGCATGTGCTGTTTCTTACAAAGTAATTAATTGTTTTTGTAAATACTTGCTTGGAAAAATGTGTTGTATTTTCATCTAAATGACATTAAGCGTTAATGCTGCTCTATATGATAGCTATATTTCTGCACATATTACTTATTGTATTGCTATAATTGGAATTCTTCATTGTTGTTAAGGGACTTTATGGTTTATTTGTTGTGAAAATTTATGTAATTTGTTATTTAGTTGCCTTTTCTAACCAATGTAAATGTTTTATGAGTTGTGTTGTTGCCATATCTGGCTTTTACTTAATATTGTGTCCAAAATAGTGCTAGGCGTAAATGCTGATATAAGTGGGGTGATGTGGATGACTAATGCTTGAAATATAATAAGTACATGTTTTAATTCTATAAATTGTGTGCAAAGTCTGTTTACATTATGATTTGTGGTTTATTTTCCATGCCTAATATGTGTGTATGATATCTTATTTGTCATTCCTTTGTCTTCTGTTTGATGAGAAGAGACTTATAGCAAAGGCCATAGGCTGTTATCTCTGTGTGTGTGGGTGGGTGTGGGTGTGAGTGCGTGCGTGCGTTAATGAATAGTAAATCTAGGGGACAAGAAGACTTTTGGAAGAAAGTTTTATTTATGGCTTTTTTAATTATTTCATTTGCCACTTAATTATTTCATTTGCCACTTCTTTGTAGCCTTTCTAAGACTTTGCCTATCTCTAATGCAGGTGAGTGGGCTGGATACTAACTGCACATCCAAAACGTGAAGGTTCCTAAAGTGGTTGGCAGACTTAAAACCATTTGGGATTTAGTTGATGGTCAAAATACATGGCTTTATTGCTGGCCTTGGAAAACTGGGGCAAGTTGCTTTGTGTTGCTGACGTGGATATTTCTGATTAGTATCTTTCAATATTATAGTCCTGGGAAGGAAGCACGTTCACCCCCTGAGGACCTTTTGTATCCATGCTGGCAGAGAGCATGCGTGGAATCTGTGCTTCGGGTAATGCCCCTGACGAGATTTGTTACCGATGCTGTCGGTGTGGCGACAATTGGTCTAGTTGCAATCTTAATTATTCTCGGTTCGCTGTGTATTGTTTACTCATTTTATTTCCGCTCTTGTGTTCGTAGTCAAGGTTTTGGTCAACTTAGTTATTTTAGTGGCCCCTGGATAATCCGAATCACA
>JAWDEX010000013.1:594856-613312 GCA_035221805.1 Trichilia hirta | reverse complement strand
AATGAGTTGAGAACTCATCATCACCCCTCAATTACGCTGAGCTCCAGTCAAGCAAGGCCAAGTGTTGGGGTGGATGGGCCAATAACTATTATCTTCGACTTTATAGTAGTTGAAAATTGTAGTATCACCTTGAGTTGGCCTTCTTTTAAAATCGCAATCTCATGTAAAGTGGCTCTTCTTTTTGCAATTATGACATTCATTGAAATGCTTTATGTAGCCTTAATTTTGCGATGCTCCCTCTATTTTAAAACTTTGCTAATCTTTTTTTGAAAATTTATTTTCATCAACAATTTTGGATTTAAGTTCTTTCTAGCCTTTGGGTTGCCTTTTTCCTTTACCTCTAAAAATGCTTCATCCGCATTCTTAAGTGAGACCTTTGCCAAAGTTTCTTGACTGGCTAGTGAATTTTTTAATTCTTCTAATGATGACTGAGTTAGCTATTCTCGTATAGCTGTAATAAATCCACGATATTTAGTCTTAACTCATGAATAATTATTCTCCTTGGTTAGACTCGTTAATTATAGAATTAGAGTTAGAATCTAATTCTATAATCTCGTTGCAAAGAGACTTCACCATAGAGAAATATTAATTGATTGACATGCCACCTTAGTTATCGTTAATTCATTTTCTAAATATTAAAGTTGTATCGTATTCTTTTTTGAATAATGAGATGTAAGAATGTCCCACGCTTCTTTTGGCTTTCTTGTATCTTTTATATATTTAAGGATATTATTTTTAATAGAGATTTTAATAACATATAAAACCTTATCGACTTTTGCCTTTCATTTTTATATTACGACTATAAATGCTTTCATGCATCTGTCTTCAGGTGTTGTGGTGTCACTTCCACTAATTATATTCCGTGACTCTTGACCTTCTAAATAAGATTGCATAATGGTCTTTTAAAAGTTGTGCTTATAATAATTAAGCCTTTTAATTGTGCTTAAAGTTTGAAATTCTATCATTTAATTTTTAATTATTAAGTAAGCTTGATTTCTAATCTATCAAGTTTCAAGTCTTAAACTATGCACAAATAATAATCTCCACTTCATAGAAAACTTAGAATCTCGGATTGCTTTACTTCAATTGATCACAATATCGATTCTAAATTGACCATGCATATCCCTTTGTTTAAATTAATTAATTTTTTATTTGTAAACAACAAACATACAAGTGTTTTATAGTTGAGGAAGACAAACACTCACACAATTATTTCTTACACTCAACTCATTCATACTTAAAAAGCACTATGCACAATGCTAACCTAACCATTCACACACTTTGTATTTTATTACACACAAAATATAATCTCATGACATGTATTTCTAGATTTGCAATGTTGGTGATTGAAATGTTTACAATCTACGCGAATTTTTTTCAATATTCTTGAATAGCGGTGTAAAGAAATTGTAATTTTCTTGATTCTTCTTGAACGAGGTGAAACAATGAAACTTCAAGAAATTTTGGGAACAAGAGAGACGATGATAAAATTTAACAAAACGGTAAGGGAGATAAATAGATATAAAGTAAGAATACATTAATAATAATCACTAAATTAATTAAATAGTAATTATTTCATTGTATTCTCATAATATGAAACAAGACTGAATAAATTTTCGTCACCTAGGCACATTCGTAGCATAAGCTTGACTAGATCATCAAATGAATTTTTATGTCTAATTAATTTCACAATGTTGTGTTTTGATCCCTGAAAATTGTAAAATAAAACATCACCACCTCGATTTCACAATTATTGTACCATGAAATTACTAACTGGCGCTGCAGTTCTAAGTTCGAGCTATCATAATTTTATTTTGAAAAACGGGCCAAAATGTAGGCTAGGGTTTTGTATTGTACTTGGTACCATTGCAGTATAATTTTTGTACATGCGTCTTAACCGACATAGGATGGGTACCGTGTGATCTGTGGATGCGTACTCTCAAGAGTAAGTGTCTGATCTTATATATAGTTGAACGTGATAGCTAGTACGAGAGTTTCTTTATCGTCAAAAAAAAAATAAAAAATTACTGACTGTTGAATAAATGTTTATTAAACTTGCTAACTATTATGCTCTCAAAATTAAATAAAATAAAATTTTAACAATTACAAGTATATTTTTAATTTACTTTTGTCTAAGAAAAAAAAAAGAAAATGGTAAATTCATTATCACAAACTACATATTTTCAAGACACAACAACACAAGGATATGAGCGTAAAGATTGTTATTAACATTACAATGTTTTTATCAATTATTAACAATTATAAAATATTGGAGTAAATTAAAAAATAACCAACTTTATCTTCTTGTTCCATGGGAATACTTCTCACTTTTGTTCTAAGTTTGAGTCGACGACTGAGGAATCTTAATTTTGCATTGCCCAAACATACCATTGCCATTTGATACTCTTCACATCCGCATCTATAAACCTCTGCTCGTCCTATTCAATAAATAAAATAAAATAATTCTATGCCCGTATGATTTGAGCAATGATATTATTTAAATCAAAGGTTTTCATTACATGTTTAGATATCACCTTACTTTATGAAGTGTTCTAATTCTATTGGTTGTAATTTGACAGTTTTGCAAGCCCGACCAATGGACATCAAAAGCAAGTGAAAATGACTCTGTTTCCTAGCACACCGGATAACAAACCATACAAAGACGCTTCAAAGCAGAAAAGCACTACTACCTACCAATGTTCCATTTCTTCAACATTTGATGATAACATTTCAACCAAGTTTTCGGTTTTTAATATTTGATGATAGCAATAACATAAAATAAATAAGTTAAAAATCAAAAGGAAATTATATTGGTGTTCTTGATTTTTTTACAATTAACGAAATAAAATATAACTTATTTATTCACTTCAAATAGTTCCCTATTCCTTTCCAAAAACCTAAAATACCCTTTAGTGTTTTCTCTTTCTAACCCTTTAATATACTATTACTTAAAAATATAGCGACAATTTGGTCATTTTAAATATGACCGGAGACTTATTTGATATAAATATATAAAGTATATCCTTAGTTACAAGAATGTACAACTAGAGGGACTTAAATGTTATCACCCCATAAATAAAATAAATAAATAAACAAATTTTTTATTTTGTTTTATTTGATTTGTCTACCTTGTACGTTCAGTTCTACCATTTCTTTTACTACTAAATCACTCCATGTGGCCTCAAAGCAATAGTGAGAAAATATAGGAATTTATATTTATATAAAGATGATTAAAATTAATATTTTATCCTGTCATATTTCATCACATACATATATTTAATAATAATAAATATTAAAATTGATAAATTGGATTCATTTTGAGCTATTAAACATGTTGTGTTGGTTGTTATTTTATTTATTTAACAAAATTTAATCAAACATGTCATGAGTAGAAATAAAGAATTAAAAAATTATTATTTTATTTCGAAAAAAAATAAGTATTAAAAAAAATTCATTAAAAAATTATTAAATCATCTTTTTAAGTTTTTATACAAAAATAAAACTAATTATAATATAAATAAAATAAAATTAAGTATTCTTTACTATTTAATTTAACTCTTAAGTTGAAAAAATAATTGTATAAATAATATATTTTTCGTCCGATATTTACTCTAAAAAGTCTAAACTATTTACAAAAGTGTTAATTTTCTCATAAATTTCACAAAGTTTTAATAATGTGTTTGACTTTTGATGAATTAATAAATTGAGACACACTTTAATAATTTTAATATACAAATTCTTGAATTTGCTTTTTTTTTTTTATTTAATTTTTTATATTTTTATTGAGGACTTATTTGTTACAATTACTCAAAGTGCATCTTGATGCTTAATCAAAATTATGAAACATCATTTATTAATCTAAAAAAAAAAATGGGGAATATCCTTTATAATTTTGAAAAATACTGATACTTCCTTAAATTTCTTTTATAATAATATTTAAAATTGATAATAAATATTTTTATAGTATCGTTCTTGTAATTAATTACTTTTTTAAGTTATAATTATTGTTATACCTCTAACATTTGCAGTATATTTTTGTAAAAATTAAGGATATAATATTAATTATACCATAAAAGATAATTAATCAACGAAATAACAAAATATTTATTATTAATTTTAAATTTTAATAGAATTTGTCAAAAAGAAAGAAAGTCCAAACATCTATAATTTCATAAAAATATAAAGAGTATTTGTCATTCTTCTAAACATAAATTATAAATTAATTAAAAAAATAAAAATTAAAGAAAGAAACAACATAAAAAAAATAAAATAGAATAAAACGGTTAAATTATTACCGCAGTATTGTGCATTAAAATCCAAGGAAACAGCTCATCTACAAATTTGACCGATAAAATTAAGTTATTATTTTATTTTATTTATTATTATTATTATTAATGATTAATTCAGGCCTTTATTTATTGACTTCTTCTCTCTCAGTTAAACAGTAATCAGACAACACGTCTCACAGTTTACGGAATCATTCAACAAGCTGTTCTAGTTTACAGTTTCAGATCAGTTTTTCTCAGGTCAATTTTCCCTTTTTGATTCTTCTGATCAATCTTTATTGATTTGTTTTGGTTTGATTGAAAGTCAACGACAAAATTTCATGTGCATGTATATGTATGCGTTTGTGCATGAATGTGTGTGTAGTGAATTGTTTTTTCGTGAAGTTTATATGAAATTCATATGATAAGATGAATTGATCAACTGGTTCGCGAATGAATTTGACATTGGATTTGTTGATTAAATTATTCATTGTACATGTGGTTATCTGGCTAGATTATATGTGTGCATCTATTCAAGCACGCGTTCATATTTGTATATATATATGTATGTATGTACGATGGTACATATGAGTGAGGTTGGTGATACTAGTTCTGTTAAAACTGGGAAACTTTTGTTTTTGAAGTGGTATTACTTGGTACTGTACTGTTGGATTGAGTCAACGGAGCTTGAGTTGAGTTTCTTCTATATTCTTTTCTTGGTAATTTTCAGAGAAATTGTAGGATGGTGTAGGTTGTGTTACCGTATGCTTTTACTCATTTGATGATTGTGATGTCACTGTTCATGTGTAAATAATAACGTGACAGGGGATCTCTCAGCTTGTCATCTTGTCATTTTGTAGAGCATTTTGCTTTGAAGATTTAGTTCTTGTTTGGTTGCTAAGAAGACTGATAAATGCAGGATAGAATTCTGAATCTTGCACTTATAATAAACCAGCATGTTTTTTGTAGGATGTATGAGTAGACGTTTTGGTTTTTTTAATTTCTTTACAAAAGTTTATGCATAACTCTTTACTCGTTTAACAGGAAAGATGGATGAGGGAAAGATTTTGGAGAATGGCCTTCACGAAGGATATAAGGAGCCATCAAATTCTTTGTTTGATGAAGTAGGCTTACACTTGGATGTACTATGAAAAAGTGGAAAAATGTTCTCATCTGGTTCATATCTAATTTTCTGTTTGTGTCTGGATTAAGGTTGACCTGGCAAAACGTGCACCACTTACTTGGCAGAGAAAATTAGATAGTGCAGAAATCAGCCTTACGCAGTTTTCACTGACTTGGAAGGAAATAATTCAGATGGTACGTTGCAGATTTAGATAGCAAAAGCTTCTAAAACTCTGTAATTCCTGCTCTTCGTACTTGTACTTTTTTAGTTTGGAAGCTCACTTAATTGTTGATATATTGATAACAGCAAATCATTGTTTCTTTTGTTTGAATAGGCTCCTATAGGTGTTCGAATATGGCGCCATATTCGCGAAAAGGAAGCTAAAGGAAAGGTATGCTCTTTTTTAATATCTTTATTGTCCACTTTATTGTGGTGTTTCAAAACTTGGAGGACATTATCTATAATGCAAATGTTTTAAATTCTTTACTGCATGTATGTCTTTGTGGTTTCTTTTGCAGGGGATTTTCATTAATCCATTCACTAAGCGCCATCTGACATCTTCTCATGGCGTTCCCCTTGGTGGTATTGGGTAAGTCTTTCTCCTCATTCATTCAGCAGAGCATTTCAGATTTCATTCGCTGAATTAAATGTCCCAATTGTCATCTATTGAATGACATTTTGTTGGTAGCATTCTCCTTGATTCTTCATATGTAGCCCAAGTAGCTATTTGTCTTGTAGCAGGTGTAGGAACTATACAAGTTTTTTCTTCCCATTTTATATCCTTCGTGTTCTTTGTTGGAAATGAAATCTTCAGTGCGGGAAGTATTGGAAGAAGTTACAGAGGTGAATTTCAGCGATGGCAACTATTTCCTAGAGTGTGTGAAGATAAACCAGTCTTGGCAAATCAATTTTCTGTAAGTATGACGGATCCCCCTAGCAAGAGAGCAAAAACAAAAAAATTGTTTGAGTTTGCAAATCAATTTTATTTTCATTTTCTTTGCTTAATTGTCAGTTCTGCTGTCAAAATTTCAGCCCTACTATTATTTCAGAATAATAATGTTACTGAATTTGAGTAGAATTCTGTAGCATTTGAGGAAAATACTGTTGATAGATTGTTGATGCTGTTACTTTTGCTGATTACTTGTATCGAAATGATTTTATTATTATCATTTTCTTTACTGTTAATCTGAACATCACATTCAGGTTTTTGTTTCGCGATCAAATGGTGAAAAATATTCCACGGTACTGTGCCCAAAGAACACAGAGCTGCTCAAGTAAGCCGGCATTGTACTGCCTAGTTATTTATTCTCTATAAATGATTTTGTTTTATGATTCCAGGAGATAATTCTCTCTATCACATAAAGTTTGAGTTAACAGAAACTGTATGAAAGACAACTAAGAGATAGACTTACCTGATTGTGCATAAACAGAGATAATGCAGCCACGGGGATCGGATCTTGGGACTGGAATCTGAGAGGAAACAATTCAACATATCATGCTTTGTACCCAAGAGCTTGGACTGTATATGATGGTAACCTTTGTTAAGTTTAGGTATACCTATGAGTTGTTAGACCACCAACATTTTCAGAATAGGAGGATCACCTTATTATCTGTAAATGCAGGTGAACCTGATCCAGAACTTAAAATCATTTGTCGCCAAATTTCCCCAATTATACCGCACAATTATAAGGAGAGCAGCTTCCCTGTATCAGTTTTAACCTACACAGTAGGAAGACTTCTGTTAGAAATTTTTTATTTGGAAACTTGGTTAAGATTTTCTTGGTATTGAGATTAAGCTGTCAGTTTAATATTTTTTCAGCTATATAATTCTGGAAAGACTTCTGCGGATGTGACCTTGCTTTTTACATGGGCAGTAAGTGTTTTATTCATCCTTGCATGCAGCTCTGAGTTCATATGATTTAGATTTTTGACAAGAGTATGACATCCAAAAGCTACCAGACTAAACTTAAATTTGTCTATGCCAATTCAGAATTCAGTTGGAGGGAACTCTGAGTTTACTGGTCAGCACTACAACTCAAAAATGAAGTAAGAAATCTGTACGTTTCTTTCGGTATTTTAAAGCTTTATTATCATGCCTATGGTTTTATGAATACTAACAAGTTCATTAATCAATGTAGGATGACGGATGGCGTGCATGGTGTACTTTTGCATCACAAGTAAGTTCCTTTTTTCTATAAAGAAGAATTTAAGACTTTTTTAGAAAAATTCGAAGTTATATTTAATGTAATTTAATGTAACATATCTTAACTATTACAGGACTGCAGGGTGGCTACCCCCCGTAACTTTTGCAATCACAGCACAGGAGACTGATGGTGTCTGTGTCTCAAAGTGCCCTCATTTTGTGATATCTGGAAATTCTCCAGGCTTAACAGCTAAAGAAATGTGGCATCATATAAAAGCGGTTGGTAACCAGAGTGAACCATATATATGATACAACTGGATTCAGATTTAAAAGATGAATTTTTTAAAATTTGTTTTGGGATTATAGTGAATTTGCAGGGACCATCACATTTTCTGTTTTTTGCATTATCTATTTGTTCATATTTTTTCAAGAAAGTCATTCTGTATATCTGGAATTCAAGGGGGAAGTTGATCCATTGAAATTTTATAATACATGATTATTATATTCCATTTGGAAGTAACAAACTTTTATGTTTTCTTTCCATGCATGTTTCATCAAATATTTTTACAGAATAATTTCTGTTCTTCTATTGTACCAGTATGGATCCTTTGATGGTCTTAATTCTACTGAAACATTGGTGCCTTCGGAACCAGGATCGTCTATTGGGGCAGCCATAGCAGCTTCTGTGACAATACCACCAGATGCAGTGAGCACCGTTACATTTTCGTTGGCGTGGGATTGCCCTGAAGTGGCTTTTATGACTGGAAAGAATTATCACAAGTAAGCTGGAGACTACCTAAGAAAAAACTAGAATCACAATATTATCAATCTGCTGACGATTTTTTATAAACAGGCGTTACACAAAATTCTATGGTATTCATGGGGATGCGGCTGCAAAAATTGCCTGTGAAGCTATTCTTGGTAATGTTTTGATTTACACTTTCTGAATAATTACTTGTTTTTGTTTTTAAAATTCGTGAATGCGAGAGAAATAATCATAAACTCTTTCAGTTGTTAAGAATGTTGATTGACTTTTTTCTTAAACACAGAGCATGGAAATTGGGAGTCACAGATAGAAGCATGGCAAAAACCTATTCTTGAAGATAAGAGACTTCCTGAATGGTAAGATAAGATGAGCTATTTTCAGATTTCTCATATGATAAGTTTCTAAAGTTTTTCTGGAGAATTATTGCAGGTACCCAATCACTCTCTTCAATGAGCTATATTTTCTTAATTCTGGGGGGACAGTTTGGACAGGTATGCAGAGTCTGCTCTTCTGAAATTTGATTCATCTAAATGAACATTTGTTCACCTTTCATTTGTCATACAGATGGATTACCTCCTGTCCATAGCTTAGGAAGCATTGGAAATAGGAAGTTTTCACTTGATAGGTCACAATCAGATTTGAAGAGAATTGTTGATGTACCAAATCAAAATGACACTGCTATGAACGTTCTTGAGAGGATGACTTCCATACTTGAGCAAATACACACACCAGTTGCACTAAATTCTGCTTTTGGAACAAATTTGCTTCAAGAAGGAGAAGAAAACATTGGTCAGTTCCTTTATCTTGAAGGGATTGAATATCATATGTGGAACACCTACGATGTTCATTTCTACTCATCATTTGCCCTAATCATGTTATTTCCGAAGCTTCAACTCAGTGTCCAAAGAGACTTTGCAGCAGCTGTAATGATGCACGACCCTAGTAAGATGAGACTTCTGCACGATGGGCAGTGGGTCTCAAGAAAGGTTCTTGGAGCTGTTCCTCATGATATCGGAATTAATGATCCATGGTGTGAAGTAAATGCATACTGCCTTTACGACACATGTAGGTGGAAAGACTTGAATCCAAAATTTGTCCTCCAAATTTACAGAGATGTGATTGCTACAGGAGACAAGAAGTTTGCACAAGCTGTTTGGCCATCAGTTTACATTGCCATGGCGTATATGGACCAGTTTGACAGGGACGGAGATGGTATGATTGAGAACGATGGCTTTCCTGATCAAACATATGATACGTGGTCTGTGTCTGGTATAAGTGCTTACAGCGGGGGGCTATGGGTGGCGGCATTGCAAGCTGCATCAGCTATGGCTTGTGAAGTAGGTGACAAGGGTTCGGAGGATTACTTTTGGTTCAAATTTCAGAAAGCAAAAGTTGCATATGAGAAATTGTGGAACGGTTCTTACTTCAATTATGACAATAGTCGTAGCAGCACAAGCTCATCTATTCAAGCTGATCAATTGGCTGGACAATGGTCTGTTGCAACTGATACCAAAATCATTTATACAAGCCTTTTGTAAGTTTAAAATTGCATATTGTTGTTGTAGGTATGCCCGAGCATGTGGTCTTATGCCAATTGTTGATGGAGACAAAGCGAGAAGTGCATTAGAGAAGGTTTACAACTACAATGTCTTGAAGGTAATGGGTGGGAATCGGGGGGCGGTAAATGGAATGCTCCCAGATGGAAGAGTTGACATGTCATCGATGCAGTCAAGAGAAATATGGGCCGGCGTCACATATGCAGTTGCTGCATCAATGATCCATGAAGATATGGTTGACATAGGATTTCGAACCGCCGCTGGAATATATGAAGCTGTATGGTCTGCATCAGGACTTGGGTAAGAATAGGTTTTCCTTATCTAATACAAACAGGTTGACTTTCCTTGGAAACTTGAGCTCCTAGAACTCTTTTGTCATTTATAACTCTCCCTATTTTAAAAAAATTGGCAAATAACCTGTTTATGGAGATTTGATTTCTTGAGTTTGTAAAAAACATAGAAGATTCTTCGGCTAATGACAAGGGGGTGCTTGAATAATTTTGAAAATTATCATCAAGATTCTTTCATAATATGTTAGACCATAACGGGGCTTTGATAATTTCTCTTATAAGGCTTTTGATCCTTAAAATTCTAGATAAAACATTATCAGCATTATCTGCTCAAGGTTTCTCTGTCATCAAGCACTAACACATTGTTGTTTCTGAACATAGTTGTTCTTTCCAAACACCAGAAGGTTGGAATGTCGATGACCAATACCGATCTCTGGGCTACATGCGGCCGTTGGCGATATGGGCCATGCAGTGGGCTTTAACAAGGCCCAAAACTTTGAAGCCGTTTATGAAACCAGAACTAGATGAAGAATCTCTGCATAGATATCATGTTGGATTCTCCAAAGTTGCAAGGCTTCTGAAATTGCCAGATGAAACAGCACCAAAAGGTCTCTTACAATCCCTCTATGATTACACTTGCAAGAGGGTGTTTTTATAATTTTATTACTTTTTTCTTTCCTTTTATTTCTTACTGTAATTCGTTTTCATGTACATTGAGGGGATTGTTATAGAAATACATGAAAACATTGGTGGTGTATGATACATTAAGGCTAGTTGAAATATCTGTATAATTGTATTTTTTACAATAATTTATTTAGTTTTAAGAAAATATTTTAAATTCTTTATGGCTAAGAAAATATTTATGTTATGATTTAATGGTAGAGAAGCCTTTTTCCAGACTGATTTTCAAATGTCAACAAAATTTTCTTTTGAAGGTAAACTTCATTCATACCCCTGCAATTTAGACCAATTAACAGAAGGGGGATTTTGTTTTCAAAATATGCTAAAAAGCTTGCTCTGAACATATGATTTTATTATACACTTTCTATTCAAAATCCATGAATAATTGCATGCTTCTTTAACTATCCGACTTTCTTAATTTCTTCTCTGGGTAAACAGTATGCTATTACTGCCAAAATTATACCAGTAAAAGTAAAAATACAACAAAATTATCCAGCTCCTATGTATGATATAAACAATAAAAATATATAAGATAAAACTAAATAAAGATAATTAACAAAATTCCAGGACTCAGCAAAGAAAAATCAGATGATCCTTCATGTTTTTCCCTACAAATTGGTGTTCACATGTCAACTTATAGAAATGGAGTATCAATGGGTTACAGACCAAAGGAAAATATACAATAACTTGGAAAACTACCAGACATTTTATATATCAGATGCAGAGATGGTCTTCAGCAGCTGGTCATGGCAGTCACATCTGCAGTTTCTTCCTTGCATGTTTTACGGTTGTGCCCCAGACTGCCGCATTTCCCACATTTGCGTACAGTTTTCTCCTCTCTTTGCAACTTTCTTCTTTTCTTCATAGGTTGCTCCCATGTACGATGCTTCAGCGGTGGTAAAACAGTACGGCTTCTGACTTCCTCTGAAACATCCCATTCTTCCTGATCACCAACTGGGTAAATCGACTCTGCATAAGCAGCTACCAAAGCCTCAGAACTGTAGAAGCCTGAGCATAAACTGTAACAGGAAATGTTACGAAATCTGCAAGCAGCAAGGGCATGCTCACATGGTAGCTGCTCAAGCTGTAATTCTTGACAACTACACGTCCCATCATGCAAGTTAACCTTGTCTTCAAAAAATCCATCGTTGACAATGAGTTCGTGCAGGTCAGTCTCTAAGACATGATATGAAAGAGACTGGTCCTGCCTTTGCTGGAGTTCACCTTCAGCCCAATTAGTCAACTGACTATTCATATTGATGGCTTCATTCCCACGTTCCCAAAACCACACCTGCATTATCTCCCTAATATGATCCACAAGTTTTGTGATTGGAAGATCTTGGGCGTCTTGTAGAATAGCACTCATGCACTCAGCTGTGTTAATACTCATAATACTGTACCGTCTCCCATCAAAATGAGCACGTGCCCAATTTTCATATCCGATCTCAACCAGATACTGATCAGCTCTTTGATCAACCTTTCGAATTTCAGCCATGAAATCGTTGAACACAGATTGACGGTACAGAGAAGCTGCTTTAAAAAAAAGTTCATGCACGTTAACATCTTTGAATCTGGCCTTAAGGTTCTGTCCAATGTGATATACACACGCACCATGATTTGCATTTGGGAAGACACTCGTAATGCCTTTTCTTATGCTAACATTATCATCAGATATCAATACAAAATCATCAATGTCACCCACGGAATCCCTAAGCTTAGTAAAAAACCAATCCCATGACGCATCATTCTCAGTGTCACCAATACCAAATGCCAACGGATATGTCTGATCATGTCCATCTTTGCAAACAGCGACAAACAAGACACCTCGGTATTTGCCTTTGAGGAATGTCCTATCCACAGCAATGACTGGTCTGATTGATGATCTAAACCCACGGATAGAACTACCAAGGGCCATAAAGAAATACTTGAAGTGGTTTGTTGAATCAGTCTCTATATGTGTAATAGTGCCTGGATTTTTCTTTTTGAGCATTTCACAATATGCTGGAAGTAAAGAGAAAGATTCATCAATTGAACCCTTTACTGACTGCAATGCATATTCTCTGGCCCTCCAAGCTTTATCATAACTTATGTTCACACCAAATTGTTTCAGGATATCTTCCCTTATGTTAACAGGTTTGTATGACCGTGCAACACCAGCACACTTAGACTGAATACACCTGCTAATTAGCTTTGAACTTGCTTGTCGATGATTTCGGTGACGAATATCCAAAGAGCATGTGTGTATAGGATAATACTTCCTTACTTGGAAAAAATCAGAACCTTTCAACTTTGCAGCTCGTAGACGCCATTTGCAATTGCCAGCAATGCATTTGAGAACTAAAATTTTCTTTGAAGACCGCGTCACTCTATACTCGAAGTTTTTCTGCAAAGCCACCATGCTGATCTTCGTTTGCAACTCTTCCTTGTCTTTGAACAAGGCTTTTACGTACACACCATCATTGTGGCTGCAGTGATTTACAAAGTCTGATGATGTAACTTTTTCAATATTTCGAACAGCATTAGGATCAACGACAACTTTCTTGCTGCTTGCCAACAAACTAATTCTAGGCATTCTGTCCTTATAGGCTGGGCGGCTGCTTCGAGAGGAAACACTTGGCGGTGATTTGTTGGGTTGTGTGTGAGACGTATTGGGTACTTCATCATGTGGCACTTCAACTTCATTTGGCAAGTTACTAGGACTGATACCCTCAATGTCTGCATTACCTAATGGTTCTGCATGATCAAAAGGGGCAAGCATCACTTCCCTAGTACCAACACCAGGTTGATCATACTTCAGCTCTGATACCCCATCAACACAGTCCTTTCCTGGCATGGACCCACACCTAGCTTCAATGGTGACATACAGCGGAGTTCTTGCCACGCGATTTTCAGCCATGAAGAATTGCACATCTTCATTGGAAGTTATCTCTGTGGGTGGCAAGGGGTCTGGTGAATTCCATGCGAACTTCATGGTCATTTTGGATTCTAACAAATCGACATTGATAATTCGAGCCACATTTTTTAACATGTCTTCAAAACTGGTTGAAGGTGGCAACATAACTCCTTTACATTCACGTCCATTGAACTTGTATTTACCGTCTGTGTTAACCCATTCCCCATTAAATACAACAGGAAAACGAACCAGATCCATTAGGCTGAGACAAGTATCAGAAATACAGTTAGTCCCTAGCAAAGTGAGCATTGAAAACTACGAACATCAGTTAATAACCCCACATCAACATCACCGTTTACAAATATGCTCTGTTTCTCGACATAGGATGACAAAAGATATGAAAAAATAAATCATGATGCTTTCAAACACAAAATAACACCTCTCACAAGCATTTCATCAACCAATTTGCATGCATCACAAGATTCTCCACTTTACACAAACTAATACCCTATTGATTCAACAACTGCCTACAACCCAAAAAAGAATTTCGAAGTTAAACAAATTTTAGAAAATAAAAACAACATTAAAATTGAGAAGAAAGACATACCAAAGAGTTAGACAATGCAAAGCTCTATTCTAGATTTTTTTCTTTGTCTTCAACGGATATGATCACGATTTTGAGCTGTAAAACCTGTTCAATTGACATACTTCGAAGCCAAGAGAGTAGTAGTGTGATTAAATCGTGTATTAGGGTTTTCCCCGTCTACAAACAAATCCAGACATTTTGAGCATTTAGCTAGAAGCCTATATTATATTTTCATGGGTCTGGGAACAAACAATGCCTCATGTTTGGAGCGATCGGTAACTTTCTTTGATTCCAAGGGTAATATCGTACGTTCGTCGAAATGGGTTAATTTTAGGATTCGAGGTTTAAATAGTAATTTTCCTTTAAATTCGCGTATAAAAGATAATTTTATAAAATTTCCTTTTTCATTTTTACCGTTAAATTTTTTTGTAATAACAAATGCGCTACGATTTCATTAGATCACAATTACTCTTATTATTTAAATGACAATTATTTCTTCTGTTTCGTGATAAAAACTCTTCTGAAAATATTTTTTGTCAACTTTTTGTCTTTTTTATAATATAATAACTATACCCTTAATTTTTATAAAAATATAAAAATAAAAAAATTTAAAATATAATATATAAATTTTTTATTTTTTTAAAATATAAAATTTATTAATTAAATTTTATATATTTTATATAATTTGTAATAACAATTTTATGTATTTTATATAATTTTTTAACTTTTATACTTTTATAAAAGTTAGAAGTATAATAATTATTATACTATAAAAAGTTAAAAATTAAAAAAATTAATTTAATAAAATATTTATCACAACTTCTAAATTTTAAAAAAAAAAATTATCATAAAATAAAATAAAAAGTAAATATCATCTAACAAAAATAATAGTTACGTCACTGGATTTTTAATTGGAGTGTTTCTTCGATTGCCCATTTAAAATGTCTGTCAAGCTTGTCCTGTCCTTTCAACTCTTCTACAGGGTCTACGAAACATATAAATCGTTTTTCCAATGCATGTAATTCATATCCATCACGACAAAAGACGAGACTCGAACCACCCCAAGCAACCAGCAATGCAGAGTTCGTTGTCATAATGAAGCTGTAGCTGCTGGGTTATCTCCTGCTCTCACGCAGCAATCAAGTGTCCGAGATGATCCAAATTCTGTTGCTGATCGTTTAGCTGGTGAGGGTAAAAGTGCAAAATCCCACTCAATTGGTTCTTTGATATTGGAAATGTATATGCCAAATGTCTAAAATATTTTGTACTCTTACCCAATTTTGTGTTAGGCTCGATGGACGTGATTCTGACGGGTGGAGAAGAAAGCAAGGATGTTGCTCAAGGGAATGGCAGGTGATCGAAATGAAACAACCCTTAGCAGTTCCTTGGGAAATGACGGTCAAAGGCGTTTTGGGGCTGATCAAGCGAATGAATTCGACGTAGTTGTAATGAACGTGAGAATTGGAGAAAACTGTCAAAGAAATGCCAGTGGAATTGAAGGATTTGAAGGAAGAAATGCAAAGTGAAGTTGTCTTCGTAGCTTTGCAGATGAACCGGAATTTGTGGAGGTTGCAGGAACTGAAGTGTTGATGGAAACAATGATATGAAAGTAAAATGAAAGTCAACTTTCGAATTATTAACAATTATTTGAAGGATCTCTCTTTTGAAACTGGGATTTAAAATTTCAATAAATTTCTTGCTACTCTAGCATATTGCTCTATTTACGAGACTCCGGGAAAACTACCAAGGTTTCCTTATGATTTCCTTTTGGAATTTATGAAATGAATAGGCTTCAAATGGAAATTTACTAATTGAAAGACTCGCTTAGACAAGTCCGTATGTCCATCCAATAAAATTATATGACGTACATTTACTGAATGAATGTATTGACGAGTAAAGAGAGAATGAAATTTCTGATGTTTGATTGATGAAAGTTGGCATCATACTATATGCCAAATTGAACCTAATCAGATCACACGCTTAAATATTACTAACAGCAATCTTGACATTGAAATAAACTGCAAATTGAATTTGAAAGGCATCACAAATTTCTCTGAATGGAAATAGAATATGAAATGCACAACATGTGCTGTTCAAATTTCATTCATATAATTTCAACATGTGTGGTTCAAACATTTCAGTACGAATCAAAAAATTTGAAGCCTCTTAACATTTAACATTTTGAACAGGTTCAGTATATAAATTCATATTATAATATGCTACTGGAAGCTATAAAAAATATGTCGCATAAAATTTTCGTCCACGAAAGAGTTGATTAATTGATTACAAAGTTATTAGAGTTTTTGTCATTTAGACACGCATTTATAGTTAATTTTTACAAAATTATTAAACAGGCATAAATTTAAGCTAACAATTAGCTAAAAGTTTAAGAAATTTTTTTTGAAATGGCTATATATCTAAGAGAACAAATCTAAAATATTGCTCCCAAACTTAACAGAACCTAAGGTAAAGAGAGAGAGAGGAGTGCTTTCTTTTCATTTCGATAAAGTTGAATTTTATTTTATTTTATTTAATAAATGATATATATATGCCTGTGACAATATGGTCAGCTATAAATATGTTCAAAGTTTTTTAAATAAATTTTGTAATAATAATAAAAAAAATGACCATTTTATTATTTATTTTAATAAAAAATAATTCTTGAGTTAATCAAATCAATTTTAATCAATTTTATTTTTATTTTATTTTATATCTAAATATTAATAAAATATTATAATTATAATATCTCGTTTACAGTTAAGATGCTACCGGCAGGAGACAGGAGAAAACTCCTATTTTCATAAGCCTTTACCTATCTCTGAATGCAAACCTGTGACTTATAATGCGAATATTCATATGCAAGTGCAATATTTTTATATGACTAATTAATGATAATAAGGGCTCAGCCCATACTCGTGTATAACCATAGATTAATATAATATATATAACACGTGTCTCCACACATTTCAAATTGTACATGTGCTCAAAATACAATAACAAAACACATTGCGCCCGTACTGATAACTGACACTAAAATCAAGATAATGTGATTGACTGTAACTGGGATATCTTCTGTCTCGTACGCTTTTCCTTCAATAGGCTGAAATAGTACACCGATATGATTGCTAACCTGCAAAACTAAAATTTTTGTTGGAAAGTGAGCTATAAAACTCATTAAGTAATTACATTCATGTCATATATAAACACATGCAACATATATCTGCATAGTATATATAACACATTTATACATGTACATATATATTTATATAACTAAAAAAAAGTTCATCAAGACAACTCATACCAGATTTTCATTTAAGTCCCAAACATTCCTCATTATTTATTTTAGAATAGGCATGGAATGAGGTCCATCAAAATAAGTCCTATTTAATACCTCTAATACAAATTTAGTATATAACAAAATAGGTTGTGTTATAAATACATAATCCAGAACACATATTTGGACTTAGAAACTAAAAGTAACCTATATCTGAACTTGAACTTAGCAAGAGACTAAAACTATAAGGGACATACTCATATTAGATAAATATCCACACTTCTACTGTGCACTCTGATAATAATACAAACTAAATAAATTAGAAAAATATACTTTTAAAAGAATCTATCATAAGAAAAAAAAAGCAACTTGAAACAAACAAATAAGCTATGCTCTAGAGTGTCTTAACCGATTGTCAATATTAAATATCTAGAAGGTCTCGAAAAATAGAAATCCATATGTCAAATAATTCCCAAACTCATATCAAATCCATTTCAAATGATCAATTTTCAATTCAATAATCTATAATAAAAGCATGATAATGAAACATTTATGGCTCTAGTATCATGGCCTATATATAAAACAATCTAAAGCTAAACAAACAACAATCTTGCACATTAATATCACAATAATATTATATCTACATCTTTGGTATTATGGCCATAATATATGCTTTAAGATATGGGTCATGCCCGTATCTTTAACTCTGAGATAAGGGGTCGTGCTTCGAATCTTTAGCTCTGAGATAAGGGGTCCTGTCCTAAATCTTTATACATACATGCACATAGTCATTGATTAACAAATTAATTGTTATACCCAAGTATAGGTAGTCTTGTTATAGTATAGTCCAGTGAGTCCAAGTGTCGTATCTACAGGGAG
>JAWDEX010000013.1:583236-594756 GCA_035221805.1 Trichilia hirta | reverse complement strand
AATTTTTTTTTTTTTTTTTTTTTTTTTTTTGTAACCCAAGATTATTATTGTCAAAATTACATTAATCTTCATAATATAATACCAAAATCTTGAAAAACTTCTAAAATAATTATTAGGGATTTTAACAATTATATTATTTTTAAATCCACTAAACTGAAAGAAAAAATGGGATTTTCACTTCTTGGAAGTACATAGATTAAACCAAGATTAAAAGTTAAATAATTGATGAAAGAAGGATCATCTAAGCAAATATAATAATTATGGCGTTCCAACTAATAAAATAAAGATTAGACCAATATCACAAATTTCACTTTTTTTTATAATAATATTAGTGTTGAGGAAAACATTTTCATGAACATATCTATTGAAGAGTTAAAGTTTATGATTTTATAAAATAATGAGAAATTAAGCATATTTAGTTCGAGTAGTTGGGGGGAAGCTTAACTTTGTTATCACCTAAATTCGAATAATAATAATAATAATAATGAGTAAAATTTGATGCTTAGTGGGTAGTGATTTGACATTTCTATTTAAACTTTTATAAGAAAAAAAAAAAAAAAAAGTTAAGCATATTCTATAAAAAAAAATATTAAAAGGATATTTTATAGAAAAATTAAAAAAAGAATATTTTAATTATTTTAAGCATATTTTAAAAAAGAATTAATAAAACATATTTTGAGCATATTTTAAGAATTAAAAGAATGAGATTTTAAGTGTATTTTATAAAAGAATGAGAATTAAAAGAATGGGGTTTATGATTATATTAAAGAATGAGAATTAAAGTAATATTCTATCAAAAATAAATATCATGCATATTGATCACGAAGTCAAATAAAAAAGAGATGTTGGATTTAATTAAAAAATATAAGCGATTTTTTTTTTTTTTTTATAATTTTATAATTTTTGATGTCTTAAGTGAGAAAATATAACAAATATTAATTTATAAAATTGGAAAATAAAACTTTCAATATTGTTGATAGAATTTTAATTTGATCATGTTTGTGATGTAATATTTATTTGGCATCATGATTAATCCTTTTTTTTTTAAAAAAATCTATAAAATAAACAAATTATAGGTTTTAATTTTTATTTAATTTAATTTTTTATTAGATAAATGGTAGAATCCATATGTATCGTATCAACAAAAATGATCTAATTTCCATAATAATAATTATTTTTAAAGCAAAATATATGTGGAATATGTTAGGAAATGAAAAAAAGTTTGGATTGAATATTTTTGTAAATATAATATTCTTCAAAAATAACAAACACATTTACATTATTTTGTTGTAATAAATATTAATATTTATAGCAAACAAAATCTTAAAAACTTAAAACTAAATGTCAAAGCAATAACATAAAAGGTTCAATTAATAATATAAATTAGAAAATTTGTCCGAAAGATACCATTATTATTTGATACTTTCCACGTCGCTATCTATAAACCTCTGCCGTCCAATTCAAAAAATAAAATAAAATAATTCTCTCTGCCGTCTGATTGGAACGTTAATATGATTCAAATCAAAGATAGTGATTAGATTATTTCTACATCATCTACTTATGGCTCTAATATGACATTGGATTAGTTGATTAGTTTATGAATTGTAAATGTAGCTATCTGGCTAGATTATATTTATGCAGCTATGTAAACATGCGTTCATATTTGTACGTATGTATGTACGAAGAAGTTACATACATGTGTGAGTTTGGTTGATGATACCAGTTCTGTTTAAACTGGGGAATTTTTGTTATTGAAGCGGCTTTATCTGGGAGCTGTACTGTTGGATTGGGTGTATGGAACTTGAGTTTCTTCTATAATTTTTCTTAATAATTTTCATAGAAATTGTGCGGTCGTGTAGGTCTTGTAACAATATGGTCTATTGAATTGTGTTGCGACATTGCCAATATGCAAGACTCATTCGATGATTGTGATGTCACTATCCATGTGTAAATAATAATGTGAGAATGGATCTCTCATCTTGTCATCTTGTCATTTTGTTTTCAGGATTTTGTTGTTGGTTTGTTGCTAAGAAGAAGGATAAAAGGAGAATAGAATTCTGAATCTTACACTTATAGTAATCCAGAATGGTGGTTGTAGGATTTCTTGACAAAAGTTTGTGCATAACTCTTTACTTTTTTAACAGGAAAGATGGCTGAGGGAAAGATTTTGGAGAATGGCCTTGACGAAGGATACAAGGAGCCATCAAATTCTTCGTTTGATAAGGTAGGCTTACACTCGTGTAATATGAAAGTGTAGAAAAATGTTCCCATCTGGTTCATATCTAATTTTCTGTTTGTGTCTAGACTAAGGTTGACGCGGCGAAACCTGCACCACTTACTTGGCAGAGAAAATTAAATAGTGAGGAAATCAGCCTTACATAGTTTTCGGTGACTTGGAAGGAAATAATTCAGATGGTAAGTTGCTAATTTAGATAGCAAAAGCTTCTGAAACTCTGCAAATCCTACTCTTCATTCTTCATTTTTTAGTTTGGAAGACTAGTCAATTGTTAATATATTGATACTAGAAATCTTTATTTATTTAGTTTGAATAAGCTCCTATAGGTGTCTGGATACTTTACCATATTAGCGAAGAGACTGCTAAAGGAGAGGTATGCTCTCTTTTAGTATCTTTACTGTCCACCTCATTGTATTGTTTCAAAACCTTGATGATAGTATCTAAATGCAAATGTTTTAAATTATTTTCTGCATGTATGTCTTCATGTTTCTTTTGCAAAGGATTCTCATTAATCCGTTCAGTAAGCGCCCCTTTGTGGTATTGGGCAAGTCTTTCTCCTCAGTCATTCACTAAATTACATGTTGCCTATCATAATCTCTTGAACGACACTTTTGTTGGTAGCATTCTCCCTGATTCTTCTTGTCTAGCCCAAGTTGTCAGCTTATTTGTCAGTCATTCTTTGTCAGTCATTCTGCTGTTAAAATTTCGGCCCTACTATTATTTCATATTAATGATGTTACAGAATTTGAGTAGAATTTTATTACTTTCGAGGAAAATACTGGCGAAAGATTGTTGACGCTGCTACTTTTGCTAATTACTACCAAAATTATTGTTATTTTCTTTACTATTAATCTGAACACCACATGCAGGTTTTTGATTCATACTTAAATGGTGAAAAATATTCTTCTGTACTGTGCCCAAAGAACACAGAGCTGCTCAAGTAAGCAGGCAGTCTACTGCCTAGTTATTTATTTTCTATAAATGAGTTTGTTTTATTATACCAGTAGATAATTCTCTCTATTGCATGAAATTTGAGATAAAAGAAACTGGATGAAAGAATATTAAAAGATACACTCATCTGATTGCGTGCATAAACGGAGATACCACAGCTGCAGGCATCGGATCTTGGTACTGGAATCTGAAAGGAAACAATTCAACATATCATGCTTTATACCCACGAGCTTGAACTGTACATGATGGTAATCGCGGATCACTTCGTTATCTGTAAATGCAGGTGAACCTGATCCAGACCTTAAAAGCGTTTGTCGTCAAGTTTCCCCTATTATACCACACAATTACAAGGAGAGCAGCTTTCCTATATCAGTGTTACCTACACGGTAGGAAACTTTTGTTAGAAATTCTTTGGTTTGATTAAGATTTTCTTGGTATTGAGATTAAGCAGTTAGTTTCATATTTTTCAGCTATATAATTCTGGAAAGACTTCTGCCGATGTGACCTTGCTTTTTACAAATGTTGCCAGTATGCCAAGCTTTGACTTGTGTTTTATCAATTTGCGTAACAGTGTACCTGAGCTGCTTAACTTGTTTTTGTTAAAACAGCAGCTCCATCAGCACGATCCACAACCGAGGTTGTTGAGTCCCAGCTTCCTAAACCTAAAGAACTAGTTTCTTCACCATGTCCTGCAATTGCCGTTTCTGAGTCCGAGCTTCCTAAAGCCAAAGAAGCAGCCCTTCATCAAAAACTGCAATGGCTGTCTCTGAGCCTAGCAACAACGATTGTGATAATAGATGCGAAGGAGGAGACAGAGGAGATCAACCCATTAGATGACGATAGAACTTCTTCGCGGAACTTCAGTCTGTGTTTGATAGCCTCTTAAGGACCTTTCGGGGTGTTCCAAGCCACCAATGGTCACCAATGAAGAAATTAATGAGGCGACACAATGCTTCCTTCAGTGCCGCCCCATGAATTTTGAGCAGCTCATACATTGTGGATTGAAGGATAAATTCCTTTCCTCCCTGAAATTGCTGCTGACCTCTGGATTCTTTCCAGAAAACATGCTTAGCATGGTTTCCAGTTGAACTTTCTGAGTAACACCATCTTATATTCTCACTGCTTGGAGCGAGTCAGGAAAGCGGACGAGGGAAAAGAACAAACTGCACTCTTGAGGAAAGAATTGGCTGACAAGCACAGCCGCCCTGATCAGATTGTAGTTAAAAATTAAAGTTGCAGATAGAGAGATTCAGGAGCCGAGAAAACAGTAGGCTGAGAAAAGAAAATTTAGAGCGAGCGTAAAAGCACAAGCCAAGTGTGTTGTGGATTCGACTGGAACATCCAAGGAGACTCTTTTCAATCCATTCAAAGTCAAGATATTGGAGAAAGACAAGGAGAGCAGCCTGAAACTTACGAGAGACATCAATGGTTCCAATTTATAAAATATCTTCTCTTTCAGCAGTCAACTATGATGGCATGAATATTAATCTTCTTTTCATGTTTATTTTGAGATTAAGATGTTATAAATAATGACTTCTATTATCTTTAACTTTTGTTGTTAGACATGTAATTAAAGTATCTCATTGGAGTAACTAAACTAAAGATTAAATCTATGAAAAAGTTTTAATCTATCTAATTACAATTATAAGATATTATCCTTTTATCATGTATTACAATTATAAGATATTATCCTTGTATCATGTATTATAAATACCTCAACATCCATTTACATATTATTACTCTTAATTAATAATATAAATGATTGTATTTTGTGTTGTGTCAAATTCTTGAAAGGATCGATCTAACATGCTATAAGCTTATCAAATTCGTGTTTGATTGGGTTGCTTTGGGTTAATTTTTGAATTTTTAATGGTTAATATTTTTAATATTACTAAATTATCATTTAATTTATTTTATATAATTATTTGAGTCATCATTTTTAATTCAATTATATTTAAAAATAATTTATTATTTATAAATTTTGTGTTAATTTGTGACTTTCATAATTAAAATATGAATTTAACATACTTTATGTATCATACTGATTTATTTATTTTTATATCAAATTTTTACCTATTTTATTTCGCCCTATTAATTTTACACATCTAACTTTTGCATATTATAAAAATGATAATATTTTATAACTTTTGTAAAATGAAATAAATTTATAAAATAAAATAAAATAATGGATTCTAATCCTAGGGAAAATTCCCAAATATTCGTAAGAAGCCAAAAAACAAAAAAACAAAAACACTGCAAGGTAAAACCCACCAATGAAAGTAAACTAGAATTCCAAACCAGTCCCCAAATCATTGACAAATGCTCTCTCTCTCTCTCTTCCAATTTTCGAATGTGGAGGCTGAATTTCATTTTTTTTCTGTTTTAAAGTAAATATCCTCTGATCGAAATGTCGATTTAATTTTCACAAAACCAACGTGCAGTTTTTATACCACCAACATTTGCACTTCTGAGAAAGGTGTTCCCCTCGAAAAGTCCATTTTTTGCATTGTTGTTCGGAGTTTCTCGAAGTTCAAGGTATGTTTTAAGATCTGTTTTCAAATGGGCGTATTGTGTTTTTGCTTTTCTGTTCACTCTTTGAAAAGATTAAGGAAAATGCTGTTGTCGCAGAGAGAGTTCCAGTTTTTGCTGCTGAATTTTATGAAATGGGTTTTCGATTTTCATCAAATGAGCATTTTGAGTTGTTTTCTTTGTAGTTGCTTGATTTTCTACCGTTTTTACTTTTCTTTTGTTTTTCTTATCAAATGGAAATTAATACTAACAAAGAAGATCGGTTACTATAAATTTAAGAACTTCAACTTTCATTTGCTATCTATGAAAGTCTTCAACTTGATTTTTAAAGTTCAAAATTTTTCTTTTTTCTTGTCTTTGAAGAATTACGGTTTGTTTTTCTAATACTTGGATTTTATCAAATTTTTTTTTTTTTTTTTTTCTGGGTTTTTTTCTAAATGGGTTTGGATAATTGATCAAAACTTTAAAATTTTCCACTTTTGCTTTTCCACCGGTGGGTATTTAATAATTGATTGATTATGCTCAATTTTGACAAAAAGAAACACCTTTTCACTGAATATACTGATTTGTATTGTTTCCGGGAGAAGATTTTTGGGGTGAATAACTTGGGTTGTTCTTTAATTAACATTTTAAATTCCAGAGCTTTGAAGAAAATGGGAAGAAAAAAGAAGTTAAGGAAGGAAGACTGTTCAGAAGATTGGTGTTTTGTTTGCAAAGATGGAGGATCTCTCAGAATCTGCGATTACAAGTGAGTGTTTTATAAAGAAGCATCTAACATCTGATAAAAAAAATTAGTAAAGATTAGTCAGTGGAGGATAATTCTGACTTTTCACATTGCCATGGTAAGCATGGTATACTGGCTTTAGCTTGCTAATTTTTGTCTTGTTTGATGTTTGCTTCTGTTCTTTTCTGGTTTTACCCTTTGGACTTTTCCTCCTTTTTTTTTTTCTTTTTTCTTTTTTTTTAATAATTTTCAATTCCTTGTCTCTGTAGTAGATTTTGACCATATGGCATATTAATATATACTTGTGCTTTTTTGTAATTAAGGAAGAGTGATAAATCTGGCATAAATACTACTGAATTATTTAAAGGCCATATAATGAATTAGTAAAGTGTCTCTATTTTTATTTAGGTGAAATAAATCTTATTCATATCGTTTTTCATGACACTTACATTATCCTAATTGATTTTGTATCATTTTAACCATATTGAATTATTTGGCCTTTTTCTGTTTCTTTCTTTGAATATGTTGAAACGAACAATGGAAATATTAGATGTTGGTTTGGTTTGAAGATGATGCTGTTGGGTAAAAGACTAAATTATTACATCGTGTAGTTTTACTCTCAAACATTAATTAAAAATTTTTTTAGAAATAAAATAACTTATTCATTTGTAGACTGAATATTCTATTTTAATTATACACACACTGAAATATTTTTCAGTATTATTTGTATTTTGATTGCGGCAAATTTCCATAACACTTTAAATCGAACATTTGCATGTAGCTTAGAGTTTAGGCTCATAATCTAGGAAATTTTTGTGATATTTTCATAAGTCCATGCTGGGTTCTTATGAACCTTAGGAGAAAGATTATTTTTTTTCAAGAGCCATTTGAAGTTAGAGAGGGTACTTATACGCCCTATTATCCTTGTTATTTCTTAAAGTTCACCTAAAATAATAGAGCTTCATCATTCTGTGCATTCTACAAAGAACGAACTTGTAGTTGGGCTCGATTATTTACTGGCTAAACTTGGCCATTACAATGCAGAGGCAAATTTTGTGGACAAATTTAACACCTTTTTTTTTTTTTTTAATCTTTTGTTGTATGTATTGTCTTTCAGAGCATGTTGTCTTTGTGATTAATTATTATATCCATTTGCTGTAGGGATTGTCTTAAGGCTTATCATCCCGATTGTGTGGAGAAAGATGATACACTATTGAAAAGTGAAGAAAAGTGGACTTGCAGTATGTTTTTCTTATTTGCAATGATACTTGCACTGTATTATTTTGTCAACATCCTTAAACTTTTTCCCTTTAGAAATGTTTCATAACATAGTTTAGCATATGTAAAGTCCATGGGGCCTGACAACCTGTCTTTTATTCACCATAGTCATTAAAATATGCCAAGAGAGAGGGAGAAGACATCTTGGGTATGTGGCAGTACATTATTATCAAAATGCCTGAATCCTAACCACATGGCACCACATGATTGGTTCATGTGCAAAGTTAAGCACCATGAGGTGGTATCACTACCCATCATTACATGCTCTACCTAATTCTTTGTTACTGTCTTATGTTGTTTATAAGAAAAATATGAAGAGCTACTGTGTGTCTATCCTAGGAAGTTCAATATTTAGTGTAATTCCTTAAAACTTAACAAATCAAATTTAATACTTATCACTTCCTATATTAGACTGTTGATTACAAAAATGAAGCTCACTGTCCAAGCAAATATCTCAGATTGGCATTTCCTTTCTTTTTTTTTTTTCTTGTCATTCTTGCATCTATTTTAAGATTATCCGTGCTAGCTCTCAACTTAATAAGTTTTTAATTTCAGATTGGCATTTTTGCTTCGAATGTGATAAGGCTCCAAAATTTTATTGCCTATGCTGCCCATTTGCAATATGCAGACACTGCCTCTGTGATGTTGAGTTTGCGATAGTTAAAGGAAATAAGGGCCTCTGCAATAACTGTTTAGAACTTGCATTACTCATAGAAGAGAAGAAGGATGTTGGCTCTAATGGGGTATGCATACTTTGCAAAAGGTCCTCCCAAATGAGTTTTCAACTTTCTATTGTTGCTTACTTTTTAGTATTTATCTTGGGATCTGTTCATGTTCATTGTCTGAAGCAGAAAATTCTCTATTAAATACTACAGATACAACAAAATATTTTAATAATTCAGACTTTTTCACGTCATATGGTTGCACTTTTTGCCATCCTTCCCTGATATTCCATTGTGGTTGATAGAAGAAATATAATAGTGTTTTACTTTTCTTTCGTTGTTATTTTGAGGTAGGGAAGTCGAGTACGTTACCAGTCTTGGTTTCACTAGGTATAACTTTCACATTCTTAAATTTCTTTGTTCTTCTTCAGTGCAAGATAGACTTTAGTGCTCCAGACACAACGGAGTTCCTGTTTTACGAATATTGGCTGATAATAAAGGAAAAGGAATGTTTGACTTCAGAACAACTCATTTCAGCTCATAACCTGTTGAAAAGAGGTAAAAATGATACTTGTGCTTCTGATGTGGATGAATATGATGAAGGGGAAGAAGACAACGATGACGAAGATGAAGGTCAAACTAGGAAAAGGAAGAAAGTGAACAGAAAGGTATATGTGAAGAAGAAAAAAGTGAAATCAAGCAGAATGGAGTTTGTTGGATGGGGATCGAACCCTCTGTTGGAATTCCTTGCCTCGATTGGAAAAGACACAACCAAAGAATTATCGCAACATGCTCTTACCGCTATCATTGGTGAATACTGCAAAGAAAACAAACTTTTTCACCCACAAAGAAAGAGGAAAATAATTTGTGATGCAAGGCTACAGGCTCTTTTAGGGAGGAAGTCACTGAGTAGAAATACTATATATAAACATCTGACCTCTCATCTTGCCGAGAACTTGGAGGATTCGGAGGACAAAATTCCATCTAATTCAGAAGCTGAGGGTGAAGATGACTTTGTGGCTAGTAAAAGGCAGCAAAAATCAAGCTCAGTCAGAAAATACCGTGGCAATGAAGAAGCATTGCATTTAGAGAAAAGCTTTTTTGCATCTATAATCCCCCAAAATATTAAACTTGTCTACTTGAGGAAGAGTTTGGTGGAGGAACTGTCAAAGGAACTTGAGAATTTTGATGCTAAAGTAGTGGGAAGTTTTGTGAGAGTGAAATCTGACCCAAATGACTATTTGCAGAAAAATTCTCACCAGCTTGTGCAAGTCACAGGTGATTGTTTCAACCATGAATACTGTAATTCAAATAGTATATGCAAATAATGCCCAGCTCCACATCGTAACCTTGTATCATTACAGGCATAAAGAAAACTTCAAACACGTGTTCTGAAGTTCTCCTTCAAGTCTCCAATACTATAAAAGAGATACCCATTTGCAAGCTGTTGGATGATGACTTCACTGAGGTAAAAATATATTTTAAATATGCATTATTTTCCTTTAGAAAGATTGGGGATGTAGAAGAAAAATAGTATAGTACATTCAATACGAACATTTCCCACGGAAGTGGGTTGTGATCTCCAGAACTGATTGATGTGAATCCTTTCTGATTTAGTTTCTAAAAATGTGTGGTTACCAATTAGAATATGCATTTCATGTGAACTGAACTGTCTTTCACTTAAACTAGCTTTGAACATGCATGGAAGGGAACTGTGGAAAGTTATCAGAATTTATAGTTTTTGTTCTTGAACAAGTACCTATTGAAACTTGGTTTATTTTACAGGAAGAGTGTGAGGATTTGCGTCAAAGGGTGAAAAGTGGCCTACTTAACAGACTAACTGTTGTAAGTCTTTTCATACCCTAGCAGTTTGGTTTATTTTGAATTTGTGTGCAATTTGCAAATCACCTGGATTTTATTTATTTATGTGTGCTCACTTTCGCACTATAATCTATAATGCCTTGTAGTCTCTTATAACTCGTTGTGAAAAGCAGTAATCACTTTTTATAAATTAGTAGTAGCAGAAATACTACATTAATATAAAAGCAGATAAATAAAATAATGTTGTAATACTTTTCAGTAAGTACAAGATGGTTAATGACAAATAAGTGCTTATTAATGTCAACAGATCAGAAAATCTCTGCTTTTGTATTTATAACATATAATTGCAGCTTTCAAAAGCGGCTGTAAGATGATGAGTCAACTTTTGACAGTATACTAATGTGAATTAAAAGTATTATCTTGCTATTCTCAATGATGCTAATGAAAGACTCTAAATTTCTGCTGCATTCTCCAAGGTAGCATCATCTTTTACCAGAAGTATCAGCTTTCATGCATCTGGAGGTTACACATCTTTGATTTGAACTTGGTACACATTTTGGTTTCAACATGAATCCTATGACACATGAAATGGACAGCAGTTGGATAGAGGAAGGATTTAGTTTCAAAGATTCGCCAAGTATGTAGAAATGAATAGTAAGAAAGAAAGTATTTATCTATTTAGAAACAATTTTCCCTATAACAACAGACCATTTCTTTTTCATATTCCCAACGTTTTGCTTACATTACTTTTGTGGTCTTGCACTGGAGATTTTCTTGTCCTTGTCAACAAATGATTTCATGGGTATTATGATAAAGTTTCAAGGACAATATGTGATTGTAACAGTAAACTATATTAGATGTAAACAACAATTCGACTTTTCGTGTTGAAATCTTATATCCCAATAATGACTGAAAGTATCGTACAAATCTTCACCGAAGTGTGTTTTGATTTGCAGGCGGAACTTAAGCAGAAGGCAGGAATTCTGCATGAGGAAATAACTAAACATGTAATGGATTTCTGATGTTGACATTTAAAGAGAACTTTTCTGTATTTTCAAATTAAAGCAACGAGCATGCTCTACATTAGATATTTTCCAAATGAATAAGAGTAGATGGTTAGGACTTTTATATGTTTTCTGGAAATAAATATTTGTGTTACACATTGCATTTGAACTTTTAGCTCAATTCATTTGTGTAGTTATTAAATGTGTTAGCTTTCATAATTTATTTCAAGGATCATTTCAGAAGATTTAGTCATTAATTTTTTTTTTCTTTTTTGTATTGCTGATATGCTTCCTAAACTCTATGCAATTACTACA
>JAWDEX010000013.1:532987-546605 GCA_035221805.1 Trichilia hirta | reverse complement strand
ATGCCCGGGCAGGATTCCTTTGGGTCGGCAGCAAACAACAGGGGAGCAACCAAATGTAATGCCTCGAATGGAAGGACAACAACAACAACTATCGGCACCCTCGCAAATGCCAGGTCAGCAACAATCTTGGCAGCCAAGACCACAACAATCCTGGCAAACAGGCCCGCAACAGTTGTGTTCTGAAATGGCTGAGTGGCCGCTGCTAGGACCTCCTCAAGAAGTAGAACAGCCTTTAGGATCTTCTCAAATGCCAGGGCAGGATTCCTTTGGATGGCAGCAAATGGCACAACATCAGCAAAATAGACTGCCTCATATAACAGTACAACCTCACCCGCTATCAGCACCCTCGCAAATGCCAGATCAGCAGCAATCATGGCAGCCTCAAATGTCAGGACGGCAGCATTCATGGTCTCAATCAGCTGAGATACTGTCGGCAGGACCTCGAGAACCAGAATCTAATCCATCAGAATCCCAAGAATGGCAGGAAAACCACAAACAGGTAGCAGCTGTACATGAAATTACAGAAAGAATGACCCAATCTCTAAATCTTATGCCTTAATTTGGCCAAGAAAACTGCTACATATTTGTCATATGTTGAGTATCAGATTCTGTTGTAGTTCTGAAGTGGCAAATTTTGCTCAAGTATGATAATGGGGTATTTTTGGCTAGGAAATTTTGATATTGACAAGTCTACTTGTTAAGTATGCCCTATTTATGATGGGTTTAATATAATTTTTGTATCTTGAACCTCACATAAATTTTAATAAATTCTTGTTGATAAAGAAATTCGAATGTGTTGATTTACAAGGATTTGGCATTCTCATTGCATTAAGATGCTTATCATGGTATAGTGTGGATATATATACTGTACGTTTGCATGGATAGCGGAGTTACAATTCTGCTCGAAATCTTGAATTATATCCATAACAGTACAAGTTCACTTGTATCGCAAATATATTCTGACCCTTAGCTAGAAGGTGCATTTCTGTCTGCTGAGACAGTTGAAAAGGGCAAATATTATGCTAACAGTAACACTAAATCTAGCCGGAGATCACCAATTTATCATTTAATTGATGAATGTCACGCCATTTTAATATTACTCCGTGACTCGGCTATAAACAAATAATATATTACATCATATTTTGTTGCAACAGTCGTGCGATCGTGTGTTATTTCTCGTTCGAGAAAATTTGTACACTTTGGAACGGTTTGATTAACACCTAAAATACAAGCCTCAAAATTATATTGCTCTCCATTTTTAAAAGCACATCAATTATTAGCAAAGTTTTTACCTCCTTTCTTTTTGTCTTGAGTATCTTTTCTGGGGACAACATGTGTACTAGCTCAAAATGGAATATAAAATGACGGTATCCATTGGGGATTATCAAATGGGTCCCAAAAATCGCAATTAAGAAGTAGTCTACATAGTTACAGCTTATCTAACAAACATTCCTGCAAATTGTGACAAATAAAGTAACAATTCTCGAGATGGATGTAAACAACAATTCTTTGTGTATAGCTAAATAAACATTATGATTGATTACTTTCAAAATATATATGCAGTTAACAAAATTTTTATTGAACAAACATATGGATAAAGAGAGCAGCACAAAGTAAGAAATTCTTGTAGGAACATCAATTACAATTACAATGAATTCAGTCAGATAGAACACTCCCAATGAAGCCCTCTTATATATTCATAACACGTATTTAATTTTATTATTGATTGAATTTAAACTAAATGTATATATAACAAGATTTATGAGATGAGTGATGCATTACATTCATTCCAGTCCAAACTTCTTCACAAAGCAATATATGAGATCAATCTTTTTGTTGTTGTTGTTGAAACTATAAAATCCAAATATATCTCTAGCCAAGAAACATAAATGATGTAAATTTTCTATATTAATGCTTTCTACTAACACAAAAATTTCTCTGAAAACTTGCCAATAAAGTAGCAATGCCAATAAAGTAGCAACTCTCGAGATAGTTTCCATACCAAATCTCTACGAAAACATGTACACCTGTCGAATCCTATCAAAATTTATGAGCTATGTGGCAAAGCTCTAATGAAATTTTCATAAGGGTTAATAGAGATTAAAAAAATATGTCAAAATTCCATGACCTTTGAGCTGATGTTAAGCAATGGCTCCAGTGCATCCGGAGCAAACTTCCGAGCAAAGAGATAGCATTTTGATGTTCTTTGCTCGTTGTACAAACACAATGATCCATTATTGGTCCTAATCGATCGTATAAAATCTTCTGTAATATTCTCCTTCCAATATGTTGCCGGGTGCGGGCCCAGCATTGACCAGTCAACCCATGTCACACTCCGGTTTGCCATTAGTGATCCATGGAATATGTTTAGATAAGTTGGAATGTAATGCTCATCAGGATAGCAAGCAGGCTTACAGTATCTCCTGAAAATGGCAAGGTACTTGGTGTCTGAGACAATATAAATGGCTACCTTACGGTGCATTTCGAACCATTGGGAACCTTTCCGCCATTGATAGACCTTAATATCAGGACGCATTCTGCGGTTGTAGCGGCCACGACCATAACGAGAGGGTTCATCATATGACTCAACAAAGCTGTGCGCTGAACGTGTGAGATACTTGTAGACATTTGGGAAGTTGAAGACTGGAATACAGCTCTCAGACAGGAGAATAAACCGCTCATTTGAAAAGTCTAGCAGGGCATTGGCTAGAAGGCGCTTCTCAGCGTCAGCCATTTCCACAGTTCCCCACGCAACATTCTGAAGAAAGAATACAAAGAACAGTTTATAAGGGAAACACAGAAAGTTAACTACTATATAAAATGGAAAAAAAAATTAAAAAAAATAAGAAGAAGAAAAAGACAACCGCTTATTCCAAGGGCAGGGCAGGACAAGATTGAAGAGGCATCAAAACATCCCACAAAGCAGAAAGCAATGCATAAGAACTCAGAGAATTTCCGCTGACAAACTACTGGCGATAAGCAGATCAAAAGACTACTGGGTAATCAACATTAGTCAAACTTCTGCATGAATTGTGAAGTCCATCGCAATATGGAAAGTAAAGAAGATATTTTCAATCTTTAAACTTCCTGAATTACCATGAAGTGAACATGCAGTATTTCAGAACATATTTCCGATAGAAGATTTCACAATATGAACAATACACAGAGGCCATTTCGGAACATATCATAAATTAAAAAATCTCAGTGAGTAGGTATCTACACAAATATTTCATTGTTCACACTATCTTCATAGTTCATATATGAGAAAACATAATTCTTCACAAATATCCACTTTCACTTGTAAGTTTGTTAGTTTCCACCATCTAGCATCAGCAATACAAGTTGCAGTTTTTACCTCCCACCACCTCTAATACTTGTAATTTTCTTTTACCCCTTCAGACTCCTCCACTCCAATCAGATTCTATCTATTTTTACCATTACAATCCTCCAACACCACAAAGCAATCAAAATATACACTGATGATATCTTGAAGATCTAGATTTCCCAATCCCATTTCACAAGGCTTGAATAATTATCTCCATATAATTCCCTTCTACTTGTAGCTTCTCCTAGCTTCATAAATTCTCCATCAAAGCAATGCACCTACTCAATTTGGTTGCAAAGTGTCTCTCTAAAATGTTTCCTACTGTATGGGGAATAAGCCTGAGAAGCGAAAAACACCTAAAATTCAAGAAGCATTTTCATTGTAGCTTCACTACAGTCATCTCTCTCAATCAAAATCCATTATTCTCAAAGCTAAAGTGATTCATAAATTAACTACTCAATAACATGACATTTCTGAAATTAAGTAGTTTGATCTTCGCCTAACTCACTCAAATCACCAAATATTAACACACAATGAATTAACAAGTCATAAAAGAGTAAAACACTTATCATAAATCATTTACTTTCAAATAAATAGAACAAAATATAAAAGCAAAAAACAGTTACCTGACTTGGGATTTGCCTTCCATTAAAAGGAGAATCCTTAGATACATTGAGCTTGTACCCTGGAAGTGCATGAACATAAATGGAGAAATACTTCTCATGCCCCCTGAAAAACCTCTCCCACAAAGGAAGCATCGGCAATGGCCCCCTTGTCAAGAACATAAAAGCTAATTTAGGAGTTCTCACAAATGGATACTCCTCTTTAGATGGCACCATTGAAGCTCTCCAGAAGAGCTGCTCGTCAGACATTTTATGAGTCAAATTATCCGGTTGGAAAAACTTTTGAAAGTCTAAGCAATCAATGTTCTCACAGCTTCGACCCGTCCTGTTGCAATTCTTGTCTTCGAAGCTCAGACCAGCGAAATGATTTTTTGATAGTAGCACAGAAGGTGATGGGAAAAACTGATTCATGTGTGAACTTGTTGCCAATCCTATGATTATTCCAGCTACAAAAACAACTAAAAACGACAGTATTTGTACCAGTTTTAGTAATCCCATGTACTTCTCTGGTTCTTCTTTCTCCCCTCTGTTTCTCCCCATTTTTTCCTCCGACAAATCTCCACTTTTCTCAAATACCCAGGAAAAATATTCTATCTTTTTCAAAACCCAGTACCCGAAACAAGAATTTTTTTCTCTTCTTGATTCTCGATTCAGATCCCTATTTTACAAAAAAATCAAAATGGAAAACTAATGGATCAAGATTCAAATGAAAACAAAACAAATCAGTATTTGTTTCAATAAACCCGATACTTCTCTTTCACACCACCTTCTTCTTCCCCAGTTCTCCTATCTAATAATAGAAATAGGAAGACTGGATCAAAAATTTTGTTAAAAAAATTATCAAAAATATCAAGAAAGAAGTTGGAAGGAAAATTAAATAAGTGAATGATTAGATTTGAGAATAAAGGGGAAAGTGGTCTGGTTGAAGATGGTGATTGAAAAGTAAACTCGGTTGATGGAGAAAAAGGAATGAGATTTGGAAAGAAGAAGAAAAAATGAAATGAATAGTGACGATGATAGGATATCACAAAGAAGATGGTGATTGAAAAGGAACCCCGGGTGATGGAGAAAAGGAAATGAGAATTGGAAAGAGGAAGAAAAAATGAAGTGAATAGTGCGATGATGGGATATTACAAAGTTTAATGCATGGGAAAATCAATGTGTAAGAAGAACACATAATTAAATTTAATACATTGATTAATTAATATATTTTTAAAATATTCATTAAATTTTATTTTTCATAAAAGAAAAATGATATTCAAGTAGTTTTTTAGGGTTTTGTTAATAATAACATATAAATAATGTTTTTAAAAAAAGTAAAATAATGTTCTAACTATCAATAAATTATTAGTTTAATAAATAAAATTATTTTATTTATTTTTAAAATTACGAAAAAGTTTATATTGGAGGTGCACTTTGGTTGGTGAAAGTCATCCATTTGACGGTTGATAACAAAGTCTGAAGGAATAAACGCAATCTGGAGTGTAGCCCACTATATGCTGCCGTGGGTTATTGGGTGAGGAGTGGACTAAGGCAATTTGTGTAAGTGGGGCGGCTTTGCAGTCAAAAGATTGCTAAAATGCACGGGCCGCTCCTGGAAAATCAAGTGACGTTATTCAATACCAATATAATTCCGCCTTGACAAACACAAATTTCTTAATACAACAATGTAGACCACATGTCTTTGGATAGAAATGGACTTGAGCTCTGGGCTTTATTAAAAGCCCAAAAGGCCCAAGAAGATAGAGAAGGTCTTTTCATCTCACCCCTTTACAGAACGTGACAAAATAGTAATAGAACCTAACTTTTTTCATTTATAGTAAACAAGTCCTAATCCACATTGTAATGACCAAATTAAGACTTATAATATTGAATTTTGACCAGAATAATATCATCGTATTTAACTTAATAATAAGGGTATTTTAGTTATTTCAATAAAAATCATGAATCTATTTAATATTAATATAAAAAATTATTTTTATTTTAAAAATATACTAACTTATCCCAATCGTAATTGACCAAACAAGCACATCGTTAACACCTTTGGAATTCAAGATAAAGAACTGAGAATTCAATCAGTAAGAATAATTTGAAGAACCCAAAAAAAAAGAAAAAAATGAAAGGGTATGTGAGCAACATTAAGAAAAGAAAATTTATAATAAAATACAATTAATTAGATAAAAAAACGTATTATCAACTTTTAAAAAAAATTTATTAAGATTAAACCGACTTGAGTTAGTTTAAATATTCTTTAAAATGAGGAGAAAAATTCAATCACATCAGACATTAGAAGTAGCCCACTATTTCTTTTATGCAAAAATAAAAAATATTAATTCATAATAAAATTAAATAAGAAACATTCAAACCCTCGAATATAATTATAACAAGGGTGCACTAAACGCAAGTTATTTCATCAAATTAGCCGTCCCCTGCAAAGCCTCCTCCTTCTTTGCTTCCTGCGCCTCCTTTGTTGCTAACTTCATTTCAACAATACTATGGAATAAATTCTAAAGATTACAAAATCCTGAAGATAGTAATCAGCGCGGGGACACGAGAAGCTAAGCCCAACTGGAGGATACGAATAAGATAAAAAATGGAGTCATTTTCGTGAATTTTCCATTCTTTTTTGAGTAGGAGTCGGAAAACGGAGACCCCAATAGAGTTAGATAACCTACGGTAAAGTTAAGGCGATTTCGGGGGTGACCAGTTTTGATTTCAAAATATGCCGAAAGGTACCAAAATTAATGAAGAAGTACTAGCCATCGGCGATCATCACGGGAGTTGTTAAGGCTAATAACATGAAGGTTTATGTGTTATCTTGAAAAGACGGACAAATTCGATTGTTTACATACAACTTCAGTAGGGTTGGTCGCTATAGTTAAGGATGCATACACAGAATTGTTGGGCGAGTTCTACAAACAGAGATTAAAGGAATAGGAGAAGTCCAATAAAACAATTGTATTCGAAAAAAATTATTGCGTTTAGATTTTTTTTTTTCTTTCTTTCTTTTTTTTGTTTGTGCGCATGATGATGACAAAGACATTTCATATGTCGATTGGAGTTTGTTCGAGAAGGTAGCGTATAGAAGAAGAAGTTCGTCCAAGATATCATGACCAGTATGGTAATCCTGCTTAGTTAATATAAATCCTTCAAAACGGTAAAGGAAAATTCTTTCCATTAATTTTCTTATTTAAAAGAATAAAAAGAAAAATTTTTTTAATGTCTTCTGTAGTCAACAAATTAGATCAACTAATATGTATAAAAGAAAATGAATAGTAAGACATTCAGTTTGATTGGAAGAAAATTAAATTAAATTAAATTAAAGGACAATTACAAATACTCAAAAAATTATAGATATATCTTTTATTTTTTGGGATAAATATCACAAAAATTTGAAATTAATAATAAATACTCTTACTTATCCAAGCATATTTTTACAAAAATTACGAGTATACTAATAAATTATACTATAAAAAAAAATTAATTAAGAAAATGACTCTTTAAAAAATATTTGTTATCCATTTCAAATTTTATATAACAAAAAAAATAAGTGTATTTATAATTTTTTTTTAAATTTTAAAAAAATATTTGTCACACTCCCTTAAATTAAATCTTCAAAAATTTATGATTCTTATTGAGTTTGAAAAAATATTAAAATTTTCAAGAGATTTTTTTTTTCTTTTGGTGGGTGCGTTTTGAGGTTATATTATTTTATTAAAAATTTAACTTAAGACTTATAATTAATTATTGATTTCATATTGACTAAATTTACGCCCATCAAATAATGTTAACTAAATAATAAAAAAATAATTGACAATTTCAATTAAAGTTGTAAGACTTTTCTCTTTTAAAAAGTAAATTACAAAAATAAAAGATGAAATTATTAATTGAAGCAATCTTATCCAAATTATAAAGTTGAAGGAATGATGGTAGCACTTGATTTTTGAGTATGCCAACAACATACTCGATGGATAGCTTTTCTAATTATTGAAGGAAGTGATAACCTTAAAATAATAAAATATAAAATTTTGATTAATTTATGTTTAAAGTTTACTAAAAGATAGTAAAAAAATTATTAATTTAATTGTTTAAATTATTTTTATATCATTTGATAAATATCATCGTACAATTTTTATTCTATAGTTTATTTAATATTTTGATTGAAAGTTATAATTGGTAATCATGAAAAAACTTTCTTTTTAACCTCATTTTATAAAAGTTTCACTAGTCAAAAGAGATCTTTTGAGGGATCTTATAAAATATTTTCAAAACAAAAATCACTTTTAGAAAAATAAAATTTGAAAATAGGGCAGGAATTACCGTTTTAAATTTTAATTTTAAAATAGTTTTATCCTTAAATATTATTTCAAATATACCCATTTTGAATTATTTGTTTTAAATCTAAGTAGAAAATAAAATTATTCAAATCTAAATATATTTAAAATAAGAAAAAAAATAAAACATATGTCATTATTCTATCCACAGAAAATAATAATTTATTGTAAAATATGATTCAAAATTGAAATATCTATTTTCCTTAATTGAAATTTGATTTTCATCTTTATTTTTATATATATTATATTTTTGTATGATAATTATTCAATTTAAAAAATATTCATTACTAAAACAATCGAGAAAGACTACTCACAGGTAGTTATTTATATTTTCTAAAATTGGAATTGATTTTCTTTGTTCTAATCTGTATCATAATTTCTATAATTAGAAAATTATAAAATTACCCAAAAAAATATTTAGGACCATTTAGATAAAGATTTATAGATAGAATGAAAATATTCTATTAATAGCATTACAATCTCTAATTAATAGATATTGGTTAAGAGGAAAATACAACGTATTTACAAGTTTATTTAGAATTTTTTTTTAATTTTTAAATATTATAACATAATAACTGAAATATTATTTTTCAAAATATTTCAAGAAACAAAATAAATATTATTCTTTCTAAAAATAGTCTTTTACCACTCATAAAAGGTATTTATGAATGTCCAACACATGCTTTAAATTGCATACAATATTTAAAGAATAAATAAATAAAATAAAATAATAAGAAGGTATTCTTTAAATCAGTGGACCAAACAGATTCATATGAAACACAACCTTACATGGGTACAGAAGTGCTACTGTTTTGTACTTTTGTCAAGAAAACCTAAGAAACGCTTTGTCATTATGTTCAAAATTTTGTATTTTATCATTTTAGTCCCTATAGTTGTACTCTTTTATGAAAACATATCATTATTATTTATGGTGAATATATTTTTTTATCTATTCAAACGAAATGACTCCATATCTTTTAGTTTTAAGTTACTTTTCCTTATACAAAGTCAGCGGTATAATTATGTAATAAATAATTTTTAAAATTATAAAAATAAATTTTTTTGATAAATATTATATAATTTAATATAAAAATATATAATATTATTATTTTTATAAATTATAGCTTCTTAGCTTTAAGCAGATGAGTCTATTTAGGTTCGACTTTTGGAATGCTATATAGCCAGCTAAGTTTTATTTGAGTTAAAAATGCTAAGGAAAATTTTTTGAGTGACAATTACAAATAGTGCCATTATGTAAATAATTGAATTATTTTAATGAAAATTACCGACTTATTTAATATGAATAAAATAATATACACCAATTTAATAAAATCTCACAGTGGATAACACATCACCTTAACAGGCTACCTAAATTTGCGGATGATGATTTGTAATATTGACAAATTATAGGAAAATAATTAATTTTCCTCCTTAATTTCTATTTTTCAGTTATTTAAAATAATTTTCATAGCCAGTCTTGAAGATCCCACAAAAGGAAATAGAAAAGGATTCGCATTGTTTTGAAGTTTGCTTATAAAATTGAAACTGCTTTTGATATTGTAATTTTTTTTTTTTTAAATTTTATTTCTATGCGAAATCTATCATTTTTCAGCTGTTACGAGTTTCAACGCTATAAATAAATGAAAAAGTGCTTTTTTGTAAGGGATCACGTTCAAAAGCTTCGTCAAGAAACAAGAATCATTGTAGGACCACAGACTTTGGTAGAGAAAAGAAATCTGGAAAATGAAGGAAATAGGGGAAAGAAATTTTTTTTTTTTTCTGGAGATGGGATTGTTGAGGGCAGTTGTTGAGTAAAACAAGGAGAGATTTTTCAAAGGGAAGTATTTTCTGGGTTTGGAAAAAGATGGATGATGGAAGGAGAGAGGAAAGTGATACAGAAATTGAAGGAGGAAGAGTTAATTATACTGACAGTAATAATAATGAGAGGGAGAAGTGTGAAGGATTTGGATCAGAATTCTCAGATGATAATGGTAGTGGTATGCTGAGAACTCCATTGTTATTGAAGAACAGAACAAATACAACTTCTCAGATTGCCATTGTTGGTGCAAATATTTGCCCTATTGAATCTCTTGATTATGAGTATGTTTCATGTTTTGCATTTTTCAATTATTTTGTTTTGTTTTCTTATGATGACTTCTGTTTGGTATATGGGAATTGAAGGAAAATGGATAGAAAGTATCAGTATTGCTATTGACATATGATTTATCGTAAAGGTTTTAACTTTTTGAAGTTTAAAAATGTTAGATATATGATATGTTGTAACGTTTTAACCTTTTGGAGTTTAAAAATGTGAGGTTGAGACCTTTTTTCAATTGTTTCTCTTGATATAATTTATTTTAATCGTTATCTTCTGGTTGGCAAGAAAACTTGAGGGTTTTGGATCTTATGTTGGATTCGCTTTCATTTATTTGCTACTTGTTATACACACACACACACATATATATATTTCATACATGCATGCTTTCGAGGCTTTTGTATATTTCAAAGCTAGGAAAGTGGAAGAAAATAAAGGAAAATGTTAGATTTTGAATAAGGGGTTTTGTTATCTTTGCTTTAGCATTTAAAATGTAAGCCCAAGAGTTTGGTTCTTCAAAAAATAAAAAAAAAAAAAATACTAGAATACAGTGAAAGAGAGATTTGGAACTTTTGATGGGGCGCTTGTTTTTGATTTGTTTCTCTTATTGTTTCCCTCTTTTGTTTGGAAAGTGTAGGAAAAACAAGATAAGGCATCATTTTGTTGAATGATTTGTTTCATAGTTTTGCCTTCTGGATCAAATGTACACACAAGAATCTTATTAGGTTCTAAATTGTTGTCTATTGGGTATTATAGTTTGGCTCTTCTTCTTGTATCTTCTAGTCTTTATCCTCTATTGGTTGGTTTGGACATGGAGAAAACATAAGAAACTTTGAATGTTTTGTTGAATGTCATGATTTTATGCATTTTTGCAGGATTATTGAGAATGAGCTTTTTAAGCAGGACTGGAGAACCAGAAGAAAGGTTGAGATATTTCAGTATATGGTCCTGAAGTGGATGCTTGCTCTTCTTATCGGAATACTTACTGGGATCTTAGCTTTTTTCAATAATTTTGTTGTTGAAAATATAACTGGTTACAAACTTTTGCTCATCAACAATCTCATGCTTAAAAATAGGTAAAGCCTAATATGACTCCTAATCATAGTCCTATTTCATGTAATTCTTTGCATATATACTTTCTACACTCTTATAATCGTTTCCTAGTTACTGACTTGATTAAATTACTTCTTGAAACAACTTTTATACTTGGAAATTAGCAAACTATAGCGCTTGTGGTACTTTGATTAACTAAAAAATGATCCTTACTCCAGTGCAGATATTTTCTGGGATTTGTTGCAAATGCGTGTATCAACCTTGGTTTGGCCGTTTCTGCTGCAATCCTTTGTGCTTATGTTGCCCCTGCAGCAGCAGGTTCAGGTATACCCGAGGTGAAAGCGTACCTTAATGGTGTTGATGCCCATTCTATATTGGCTCCAAGTACACTGTTTGTAAAGGTTGGTCCAAAACTAAAAGATTCAATCTCTCTCTTTCTCCCGCAATTAGCGTGATTAATAGCATCATATATTCATATCCTATGAGTTTCCTGACTACTATTCACCAGTTTAGAAGTTTTTAAACATAGAAAGGTTGAGAAAATAGCATGAACTACATAGGATATTCATATCTTAAGATTTTCTCGACCATTAGTCTCCAGTTTAGAACTCTGTGAACATAGGAAGTTCGGAAGTTTTGAGTGTCAAAAACAAACTATATTATTTACCAGTTGATTTTGCATAGCATGCTTCTTGGAGAGGGGTAGGATTTCCAGCTTGCATTACCATATTTGTAGCTTTTCAATCTGATGGTGACATGTGATGCCTTTTCTGAAGTGAGCATGATTTGAAAATAAATGTGCTATAATTTACCAATCCAAATTCTGGCAGATTTTTGGTTCCATTTTTGGAGTTGCAGCTGGATTTGTGGTTGGTAAGGAAGGACCTATGGTACATACTGGTGCTTGTATAGCCAATTTACTTGGGCAAGGCGGCTCAAGAAAGTATCGTTTGACCTGGAGATGGCTCAGATACTTCAAAAATGATAGAGACCGTAGGGATTTGATTACATGTGGTGCAGCTGCTGGTGTAGCAGGTGCCTTCCGTGCCCCTGTAGGTGGGGTCCTCTTTGCCCTTGAAGAAGCAGCTTCATGGTATTCATATTTTGCCCCTATTTCCTCTAGCTGTTCAATTTTACTTTGAACTTTCTAAGCACATAAAAATAAGTCACATTAGTTTATGTTGCTTCATCATTTAAAATTGTGAAGGTGGCGGAGTGCTCTTCTCTGGAGGACGTTTTTTACCACAGCTGTAGTGGCAGTAGTATTGCGAGGTTTCATAGAATTCTGTCGGAGTGGAAAATGTGGACTTTTTGGACAAGGTGGTCTGATTATGTTTGATGTCAACTCTTCAAAAAACACTTACAGCACCCCAGATCTACTTGCAGTCATTTTCCTTGGCATTATTGGGGGCATTTTAGGAAGCTGTTACAATTTCCTTGTGGACAAGGTTCTCCGCACATATAGCATCATCAATGAGTATGCCCCCAAATTTTCCTTTTCTTATGGTATTCAGGTGAACATGACACATGTTGGTAAGGATATCCATGACAATTTTGTTGTTTGTTGTTATCACCTAATTTTCTTTCAACCAGTATGAATAAAATATTTGTATTGATACTCAGAGGTTTTACAATGCAGATGTATAATAACCCTCAACATATAATCCAAAATATGAATGACTCAAACATACATACATACATACATACATACATACATACATACATATATATATATATACAGATACATACATATATATATGTATATATCTATATATATACATACATACATATATATATAGATACATACATATATATATGTATGTATCTATATACATACATACATACATACATACATACATACATACATACATACATATTTATGTATGTATATATGTATGTATATATATACATATATATATGTATGTATCTATATATATATGTATGTACGTATGTACACAAACATATACATACATATATACATACATACATATGTATGTATGTATGTATGTATTTATATGTATGTGTACATAAATGTATGTATGTATCTATATATATATGTATGTACGTATGTATACATACATATATATGTATATATGTATATACATACATATATATATGTATGTATCTATCTATATATATACATACATACATACATACATATATATATAGATACATACATATATATATT
>JAWDEX010000013.1:515194-532887 GCA_035221805.1 Trichilia hirta | reverse complement strand
CAGTATTCCGTTGGCCATCTCTAGACTTCTTTGGCTTTGTTGTAATTGTATTTTCACTTTTCCCCGACAGAATGCCTTGATCCATGCATGGGCCCTAGATATGCAGCTTGGCTATTGCGCCCAAGTAACTTTTCCATTCGTTTAATTTCAATTTCTTATTCTGTTAACAATACCAGTGACATTTACCAGTCTTTCACTTTCAGGGTGATCGAGCCAAAAGGGTAGGTGTGGTTGATTCCGAATACATCATCCATCTTGGTCTTCCTCTACTTGGCGTTGCTACTGAACCTGAGGCAAGTAATTCTTGAATTCAAATTAATAGTGGAATCTTGAGATTGCATCTTGACTCCGAAGTAATTTTATAGGCTCAAGTTGACATTGACCTCGGGCCGATTGTCATATCTGTGGGACTGCAATTCCAGAGAAAATGAATTCACATTATGCGTGGATAAATAATGTTGCTGCAAGACAACTTAAGATTTTGAAAAACATACCAATGCCTCAGATGAAGCCTGTCCAACAAATTTCGATCCCTACAGTCAAATTCACACCTTCATCTATTGTTTCTGGAACCATGTGCTTAATAAACATGTTTTTGCGGGTTCGAAGACAACCATTGACAAACCAACCATTCAATTCACCAATCCTATACTTATCAAGTATCCATTCATCAAAATATCAAACAAGGCTAGATCGCAATTAATACAAAACCACAGATATTTCGTATACAGATTACCATGATGCATACAATTCTTTGTGAGACGACAACAAACGTCTCAGATGTGCTTATTTAAAAACTGACTGTTGTTTCATAGCAAATGCGAATAATTTCTTCCAATATGGAGTAATTTATCCAGATTTCTCCTTGTATTTACATTATTCTTCTTCCTTTTGGAATTTCAGAATGATGTGGATACATTGGTTTTGATGTTTCTGCAATGTTTGTTTGGATACAATGTAAGTAAGTTGAGTTTTGAGGATCGTTGTCAATATAATTTTTCTTTTATTGTTGAATACAATGCTATACTTTTAGTATTGTTTGGTTAATTTATTTCATTCATTACTAACATGTTTTTAGAGGTCTGTCAGGAAGTTTATTTTTTCCTGTAGCTGTATTAGTATTATGTGGGTATTGCATCTTGAAAATATATTCAAGTTTTGTATGTATATGTGCATGCATATATGATCTCTAGTTTTATGAAAGGCCTAAGGCCCATTCAGCGTGCAATCAGAAGCCCATTAGGAGAATGGGATAATAACGTATGAGTTCTTATTTTTTCACGAATTTGCTGATGAGTACGCATATTATCTATTTATATAAGACAGATCCTTAATTTAATAATTTGTATTGGATAGAAATAGTAATATTTGGGCCTTCATTTTCTATAATTGAATAAATAAAAATATAACTTTCTTATTAATAACCACTATGTTAAGTTAACATGAAGCGCAAACCTCGTATTCTATAAATAAATAAAATTATCCTTGTTATAGTGGCTATATTAGACTTCATGAGACACGGGGACATGTTGGATAAAAATTGACAAATAACGTCCCTAATTAGGAATTTATGAGAATTTAAGGAACCAAATTTTATTATCTACACTATACACTATCCAGTAATTTCAGTCTCTTCTGCGAAACCACATTTCTTCTCAGGGTTTAAGCTCATTTTCCTACCCAAAGTTTCTAGGGTTTCTCTTGCTCTCTGGGAAAATAAAATGTCTCTCTTCCGCCTTCTCCTACGGAACCTCCACCACAATAACCGCCCCGAAACCCTCCGCGTATCCTCTTTCTCTCTCCTCCGTCGTTTTCACAATCCCGGTTTGGACCCAGAATCCGATTTCCACTCTCAAACCCCTAGTCCTCCTCAACCCAACAATAATAATCCCATTTCCTCCCCTCCTATGACTCGCAGTTACGCCTATACCTCAGCTGAAGAAGCTGCAGCCGAGCGCCGACGTCGAAAACGCCGACTTCGGATCGAGCCGCCACTGCACGCCATCCGTCCCAATCCCACTTATCCCCCCGTGCGCGATCCTAACGCGCCCCGCCTCCCTGACTCTACCTCGGCCCTTGTCGGCCCTCGCCTCAACCTCCACAATCGCGTTCAGTCGCTTATACGTGCTGGGGACCTTGATGCGGCCTCGTATTTGGCACGTCAGGCTGTATTTTCCAAGACGCGCCCGACTGTCTTCACCTGCAACGCTATCATTGCTGCGATGTATAGGGCGAAGCGTTATAACGATGCTGTAGCTTTATTTGCGTATTTCTTTGAACAATCTGATATTGTGCCGAACGTTGTGTCGTATAATAATTTGATAAATACGCATTGTGATGAGGGTAGAGTGGATGAGGGTTTGAAAGCTTATAAGAGGATTATTGAAACGGCGCCATTCAGTCCTAGTGCTTATACTTATAGACATTTGACGAAAGGGTTGATTGATGCTGGTCGAATCAGTGAGGCAGTGGATCTGTTGAGAGAGATGTTAAATAAAGGGCAAGGAGCAGATTCATTGGTTTATAATAATTTGATATCTGGGTTTTTGAATTTGGGGAATTTGGAGAAGGCGAATGAATTGTTTGATGAGCTGAGAGAAAGGTGTTCGGTTTACGATGGAGTTGTAAATGCAACTTATATGGAGTGGTGGTTTAGTCAGGGGAAAGAGAAGGAGGCCATGGAGTCGTACAAGTCTCTGTTGGATAGGAATTTTAAGATGACACCAGCCACATGCAATACCCTTCTGGAGGTTTTGCTCAAGCATGGGAGGAAAGCAGAGGCACAGGCTTTGTTTGAGCAAATGTTGGATAATCATCAGCCTCCGAATACCCAGGCAGTGAATTCAGATACTTTTAACATCATGGTTAACGAGTGCTTTAAGCTTGGGAAGTTTTCTGAAGCTATTGATACTTTTAAGAAGGCGGGAACGCATCCGAAATCTAGGCCTTTTGCAATGGATGTTGCGGGATATAATAATATTATAGCAATGTTCTGTGATAATGGGATGTTAGATGAGGCAGAAAAGCTCTTTGGAGAGTTGTCAACAAAGTCTTTGGCACCTGATGTCAGGACCTTTAGGACGTTAATTGATGCATACTTAAAGATTGAGAGAATTGATGATGCTTTGCAGTTGTTTAACAAACTGGTGGAGTCTGGTTTGAGGGTGGTTGTGAGTTTTGGGACTCGGGTGTTTAGTGAGTTCATTAGCAATGGTAGGGTTGCAGAATGTGCACCAATTTTAACAAAAATGGGAGAGAAAGATCCGAAACCCGACTTCTTGATATATGATGTTGTAGTACGGGGGTTGTGCGACAAAGGTTTATTTGACTCAAGCAGGGATATACTTTATCAAATGATAGTGCACAGTGTTGGTGTTACCCCTGCACTGCAGGATTTTGTACGTGAAGCTTTTGGAAAAGCTGGTCGAGCTGAGGAGATTGAGAGAGTTTTGAATGCAGATAGATGGGGATATGGTGCACCTTATTCAGTCCCACAATCAAGAGGACTGACCCGAACAGCTGGACAGCAGAATTTTGGAACAAATCAAATGGTTGGACAGCAGCCTTTAGGACCTAATCAAATTGCAGGACAACATCCATTTTCACCACATGAGAGGGTCAGACAGCGGTCCTTTGAAACCAGTCAGACGGGGAGACAGCAGTCTCTAGGATCTTATCCAATAGGGGTTCAGCAGTCTTTTGGAAACAATTCGATGTCAGGGGGACGGCAGCATCAAGGATCTTATCAAACAGAGGGACAGCGTCCTCAAGGATTGTATCAGGTAGTGGGACAGCAGCCTCTAGGATCATATCAAATGTCCAGGCAGGATTCCTTTGGATGGCAGCAAACGACAGGGCAGCAGCCAAATGTAATGCCTCAAATGGCTGGACAACCGCAACCACCATCGGCACCCTTGCAGATGCCAGGTGAGCAACAATCATGGCAACCAAGACGGCAACAATCTTGGCAAACGGGACCCCAACAGTCATGGTCTCAAATGGCTGATTGGCCGCCCGTAGGACCTCCTCAGGAAGTAGAACAACCTTCAGGATCTTATCAAATGTCAGGACAGGATTCCTTTGGATGGCAGCAAATGACTGGACATCAGCCAAATGGAATGCCTCAAATGACAAGACGACCGCACCCACCATCAGCACCCTTGCAAATGCCCGGTCAGCAGCAATCCCGGCAACCTCAAATATCAGGGCAGCAGCATTCGTTATCTCAAGCAGCTGAGAGACTGTCAGTAGGACCTCCTCAAGAACCAGAACCTAATCCATCAGAATCCCAAGAATGGAAGGAAAACCACAAACAGGTAGCAGCTTGATTTTTATGTACATGAAATTACAGAAAGAATGATCCAATCTCTATATCTTATCCCTTACAGTTGGCCGAGAAAACTTCTACATCATTGTCATATTTGAGTATCAGTGTTTGCTGCAGTTATTAAGTGACAAAATTTGCCTGAGTATAATAATGGGGTATTTTTTGCTTGGAAATTTCAATATTACAAAAGTCTACTTATTAAAGTATGGCCTATTTGTCATGGGTTTATTATTATTCTTGTATCTTGAACCTCACATAATTTTTTAAAAATTTCTAGTTGACAAGGAAGTTCTTTTGTGCTGATTTATGAGGATTAGGTGGTTTTATTCTCATTGCATTAAGATGCTTATCATGGTCTAGTTTAGATATATATGCTGGTCGCTTGCATGGGTAGCGGAGTCACCTTTTTGGTTCAAATCTTGAATTATATATCCATAACAATATAAATTTATTAGGGCATGTTCGGTATTGTATGTAGTGGTTATTTTCTGTTTTGTGAATTTGAAAACAGTGTAGCTCTTGTTCTGTATTATATGTAATATGTCTCATTACATAATATTTTGTTGCGAGTGATGTGCTCATGTGTTATTTCTCGTTCGAGAAAGTCGGTACACATTTTAACTGTTTGAAAGTACAATAGAAGCACAACAATTATAAGCTAAGTTTTACCTACTTTCTTTTTGTGTCTTGAGCATCCTTTCTTGGTACAACATATGTACTAACTCAAAATGGAAAGGAACGACTAATCGAGTAAAATAAAATGATGATCTCCATTGCAGATTATCAAATTGGTCCCCAAAATTGCAATTAATCAATAGTCTGCACATTTACTGCTTCTCTCACAAACATTCCCCAGAATTTACCAACAAACTAGCAATTCTCAGATGGTTACCGATCACAATTGTCTGTATAGTGCTGAATAAACATTATGATTAATTATTGATTGAAGCCATCTTTTACAGTCACGTCACATGTTTTTAGTTTATTATCGATTTGACTTTAAACTAAATGTATATGTGACAATAATTATTAGATGGGTGACCCATTACACCCATTCCAGTCCAAACTTCTTCACAAAGCCATTTAAGAGATCAATTTTTTTTTTTCTTGAAACTATAAAATCCAAGTACATATCCAACCAAGAAACATAAATGATGTAAAATTTCTATATTAATGTTTTCTACTTCACAAAAGTCTCTCAAAAGTCGAAACTTTGCCAATAAAGAAGCAACTCTCAAGATAGTTTACAATGCAAATCTCTACACAAACCTGTACGCTTTTCTTTTAGCAGAAACAAAGAGATTAATCAAACCCTATCAAAATTTATGAGCTATGCGGCAAAGCTCTAATGAGATTTTCATAAGTGTTAATAGTAACTAAAAAATGTCAAAATTCCATCACCTTTGAACTGATGTTAAGCAACGGCTCCAGTGCATCTGGAGCAAACTTCCGAGCAAAGAGAGAGCATTTTGATGTTCTCCGCTCATTGTACAAGCACAAAGATCCGTTATTGGTCCTAATCGATTGTATAAAATTTTCTGTAATATCCTCCTTCCTATACGTTGCCGGGTGTGGGCCCAACATTGACCAGTCAACCCATGTCACACTCCGGTTTGCCATTAGTGATGCATGGAATATGTTTAGGTAAGTTGGAAAGTAATGCTCGTCTGGATAGCAAGAAGGCTTACAGTATCTCCTGAATATGGTAAGGTACTTGGTGTCTGACACAATATAAATGGCTACCTTCCGATGCATTTCAAACCATTGGGACCCCTTCCGCCATTGATAGACTTTAATATCAGGACGCATCTTGCGGCTGTAGCGGCCACGACCATAACGTGAGGGATCATCATATGACTCAACAAAGCTGTGTGCTGAACCCGTGAGATACTTGTAGACATTTGGGAAGTTGAAGATGGGGATACAGCTCTCAGACAGAAGAACAAATCGCTCATTTGAAAAGTCTAGCAGAGCATTGGCTAGAAGGCGTTTCTCAGCGTCAACCATTTCCACCGTTCCCCATGCAACATTCTGAAGAAAGAATACAAAGAAACAGTTTATAAGGGAAACACAGAAAGTTATCTACAACATAAAATGGAAAAAAATAAAATAAAATAAAAAGCTGTTTATTAGAAAAAGACAATTGCTTATTCCAAAGGCAGGACAATCTTGAAGAGGCATCAAACATCCCATAAAGCAAAAAGCAATGGTAATGCATTAAGAACTCAGGAAATTTCTGCTGATAAACTTTTGGTGATAGCAGATCAAAAAATTATTGTGTAATCAACATTAGTTGAATTTGTACATGAATTGTGAAGTCCATTGCAATATGGACAGAGAAGAAGATATGCAGTATTTCAGAACATACTTCCTATAGAAGATTTCACATACGAAAAATATGCAGAGGCCATTTCAGAACATATCATAAATTAAAAAATCTCAGTGAGTAGAATCAACACTGAAATATTTCGTTGTTCACACTCTCTTCACAGTTCCTATATGACAAATAATAATTTCTCACAAATATCTGCATTCACTTGTAAGTTTGTCAGTTCCACCATCTCGCATGGGCAACACAAATAGCAGTTTTTACATTCCTACTATTCTAATACTTGTAATTTTCTTTTTCCCCTTCACTCCAATCATATTCTCTCTATTTTTACCATTACAATCCTCCGCCATCATAAAGCAATCAAAATATACACTTAAAAAATTTTGAAAATCTAGTTGTCCCGATCCCATGTTTACAAGGCTTGAATAATTATATCCACATATCTAATTGTCTTCTACTTGTAGCTTCTCCTAGCTCCATAAATTCTCCAACAAAGCAATGAACCCGCTCAATTCGGTTGCAAAGTGTCTCCCTAAAATGTTCTCTAATATATGGTGAATAAGCTTGACAAACGACAACCACCTAAAATTTAAGAAAAATTTTATTCTCTCTCAATCAAAATCCATTCTTCTCAAAGCTAGTAATTCAAAAGTTGACTGCTCAATAACTCGACATTTACGAAATTAAGTAGTTTGATCTTCACCTAACTGAATCAAATCACCAAATATTAACACACAATAAATTAACTCATAAAAGTGTAAAACACCAACCATAAATCATTTACATTCGAATAAATACAACAAAATCCAAAAGCAAAAAACAGTTACTACCTGACTTGGGATTTGCCTTCCATAAAAAGGAGAATCCTTAGACACATTGAGCTTGTACCCCGGAAGTGCATGAACATAAACAGTGAAATACTTCTCATGCCCTCTAAAAAACCTCTCCCACAAAGGAAGCATCGGCAACGGCCCTCTCGTCAAGAACATAAAAGCTAATTTAGGAGTTCTCACAAATGGATACTCCTCCTTGGATGGCACCATCGAAGATCTCCAGAAGAGCTGCTCATCAGACATTTTATGAGTCAAATTATCCGGTTGGAAAAATTTTTGGAAGTCTAAGTAATCAATGTTCTCACAACTTCGAATCGTCCTGTTGCAATTCTGGTCGTCGAAACTCAGACCAGCGAAATGATTTTTTGATAGTAACAGCGAAGGTGATGGGAAAAATTGATTCATATGTGAACTTGTTGCTAATCCTATGATTATTCCAGCTACAAAAACAACTAAAAACGAAAGTATTTGTACGAGTTTTAGTAACCCCATGTATTTCTCTGGTTCCTCTTTCTCCCCTCTGTTTCTCCCCATTTTTTTCTCCCACAAATCGCCACTTCTCTCAAATACCCAGAAACCATATTCAATCATTTTTGAAACCCATTAAACAAAACAAGAATTTTTTTCTCTTCTCGGTTCTTTATACAGATCCCTGTTTTCCAAGAAAATAAAAGTGGAAAAATAATGCATCAAGATTCAAATGAAAAATTAACAGTATCCGTTTCAGTAAACTCAGATACTTCTTCCTCAGTTTCCCTATCTAAGAATAGAATTAGGGATATTGGATCGAAGATTTCGTTTAAAAAATTATTAAAAGCCAAAAAAAAAAAAATGGAGAAAAATTAACGAAGTTGATGATTAGTTATGGATATTAAGAGGAAAGTGGTGCGGTTGAAGATGGTGATTGAAAAGTAAAACGTGTTGATAGGATTAGGAAGTTTGAAGAGAAAACAGGGTGAGATTAGGAGAGAAGAAGAAAAAATTAAGTGAATGGTAACGAAGGTGGATATCACAAGGTTTTATGCATGGGGAAGATCAATGTGTAGGAAAAAAACACAGAATTAAATTTAATACCATGATCAATTAATAATTTTTAAAAATATTCACTAAATTTTTTTTTATAAAAGAAAAATGATATCAAAGTAGTTTTTTGTTTTCATATTTTCCTAAAAAAGTAGGGGTTTTGCTAATAAAAATATAAATATAAAAGATATGTTTACTTTTTAATAATATATATAAATATATATATTTGAAAATTATTTTTTAAGTTTTTTTTGTAATTTAAATCTCTTAAATGATAGGTGCTAGATGTTTCGATTAGTGGAATGTTTAAAAATTAAAAAAAAAAAAAAAAAAAGATCGCTTGATGTCTTGTCATAGATTATATTATAATATTATCTAAACGTTGCGTATTTAGCTTAAGTTCGTTCAATTATAAAATATTTAAAATGATTACGTATTTTCCATGACTTTGAATTCAATAAGTCAAATCCAACGGATATAATTAAGCTAAAAATGCTTTGAAAAAATCATCACAAATATCATGTACATAAATTGAGTATAATGATAAATAATTTTAAATTTAATTTTAAAAAATAATTTTAACCTTAAATAACATTTCAAATATATCTATTTGAAATTATTTATTTTAAATCTAATTAGAAAATAAAATTATTCAAATATAAATAAGATTTTCTATTTTAAAATAAGAAATAAATATAAAACAAATGAAATAATTCTATCCAAAAATTACTTTTTTATAATAAAATCTGATTGGCAATTGAAATATCCATATTTTTAATGAAATTTTGTTTCCATCTTTATTTTCAATGATAATTATTAAATTTCAAAAATATTAATTACTAAAATAACTGAGACAGGCTATTCTCGGGTAGTCACTGTATTTTTCTAAAATATGAATTGATTTTCTTTGTCTCTCATCTCAACTACAATTTCTAAACATAATTTTCCCTTTTTTTATCTAAAAAAATTTTTGACCACGCACAAAAGGTTCGAATTTGTCACGTTTTAATGGATTTGGGCTTTTTTTGAGTCCAACACATGCTTTCAATAACATACAATATTTAGAAAATAAATAAGTAAAATGAGGCAGAACCTTTTCTTTAAATCAGCGGACCAAACAGAGCCACGTGGAAAACAACGGTGCATTCGTACAGAAGTGCTTCCGTATTGTTGGTAACTTCGAAATGCATTGTCACTGTGTGCAAAAATTTGGCATTTTAGTCCCTATAAAAACACATTTTTTATGTATATGGATTTATTTTTTATATATTCAAATGACTCCATATCTTTTAGCTTTAAGTTTCTTATTCTTATAATATTACATTATAATAATAATGATAGTAATTATTATTTTTTTATAATTACTTTGTTATTTAATAAGAATTGAAAACAAAATTTAGAATATTTCTATTTTTGTATAGTAGCTTATTAACTTTAAGCATTTGAGCTATAGCAACCAAGTTTTCTTTGAGTTAAATATACGAAGGCAAATTTTTGAGTAAGTTAGTGATCTAGATTCTTGATAGATTAGAACTTTAACATTTTAATACTAAACAAGAAAAAAAAATAATGTTATAGACGTAATTGATTATTTTGATAAAATTTGGAGAATTGTTTAATATAAATAAAATAATATGTACCAATTTAATAAAATCCCACAATGGACAACATAAAACCTGACCGGACTGCCTAAAACTGGGGATGCAAATTTGTCATATCCACACAAATTATCTGAAAATAATTTGACTTTCCTTTTCGATTTTTAATTATTTAATAAAATAATTTTCATGGCCAATCTTGAAGATCCCCCACAGAATGAAAAAGAAGAGGATTCACATTCCTTGGTTGAAGTGTATTAATAAAATTGAAACTTCTTTTAATATTATTATTATTATTTTTTTTTTTAAATTTTTGTTCCTTCTGTATCGTGTTTCAACCCTATAAAATAGGTGAAAAAGTACTTTTGTTTTCACGTTCAAAAGCTTCCTCAAGGAACAAGAATCATTAAAGAACCACAAAGACTTTTATAGAGAAAAGAAATCTAGAAAAAGAAGGAGATATGGGAAGGAAAAATATTTTCTGGGGTGAGCCTCTTGAGAGAAATTGTTGAGTAAATCAAGGAGAGATTTTTCAGACGGAAATATTTTCTGGGTAAAAATATGGATAATGGAAGGAGAGGGAGAGAGGAAAGTGATATAGAAATTGACGGAGGAGCAGTTAATTATAATAAAATTAAAAATAATGAGATGGAGAAATCCGAAGGATTTGGATCAGAATTATCAGATGATCATGGCAGTGGTATGCTGAGAGCGCCATTGTTATTGAAGAACAGAACAAATACAACTTCTCAGATTGCCATTGTTGGTGCAAATATCTGCCCCATCGAATCTCTTGATTATGAGTATGTTTCATGTTTTGCATTTTCAATTTTTTTTGTTTTGTTTTCTTATGATGACTTCTGTTTGGTATATGGAATTTGGAGGAAAATGCATAGAAAGTATCAGTATTGTTAATGGTATATGATTTGTCGTAAAGTGTAACTTTTTGGAGTTTGAAAGTGTGAGGTTGAGAATTTTTGTAGATGGTTCTCTTGAGATAGTTTGTTTTAAGGGTTATCTTCTGGTTAGCAAGAGAACTTGAGAGTTTTGGATCTTTTATTGGATTTATATGTTATACACGTATATGTCTTAAATATTTGGAGTTAAAATGCATAAAAGATCAAATCTCACTTTCGCTGCATTTTAGTACCTCCTTTGAATGTTTTGTTGACTGTCATGACTTTTATGCGTTTTTTCAGGATTATTGAGAATGAGCTTTTTAAGCAGGACTGGAGGACAAGAAGAAAAGTTGAGATATTTCAGTATGTTGTCCTCAAGTGGACACTTGCTCTCCTTATCGGAGTACTTACTGGGATTGTGGCTGTTTTCAATAACTTTGTTGTCGAGAATATAGCTGGTTACAAACTTTTGCTCATCAACAATCTCACGCTTAAAGATAGGTAAAGCCTTATATGGCTCCTGATCATAATCCTATTTCATGTACTTTCTACTCTTACAATCATTTACTGGCTAGTGATTTGATTAAATTACTTCTTGAGACAACATTTATGTTTGGGAAATTTGCAAACTATAATGCTTGTAGTACTTTGATTAACTATGAAATGATCCTTACTCCAGTGCAGATATTTTCTGGGATTTGTTGCAACTGCAAGTATCAACCTTGGTTTGGCCATTTCTGCTGCAATCCTTTGTGCTTATGTTGCCCCTGCAGCAGCAGGCTCGGGTATACCTGAGGTGAAAGCATACCTTAATGGTGTTGATGCCCATTCTATATTGGCTCCAAGTACACTGTTAGTAAAGGTTGGTCCGAAATTAAAAGACTCTTTCTCTCTCTTTCTCCTGCAATCAGCATGACTAATAGCATTTAATATCCATATCCTATGAGTTTCCTGACTACTATTCTCCAGTTTGGAAGTTGTTAATCGTAGAAAGGTTGAGAAAATAGCATGATCATCCATTTAGGATATTCATATCTTAGTGGCTTCCCAACTATAAGTCTCCACTTTAGAACTCTGTGAGCCTAGGAAGCTCAGGGATTTTTGAGTGTCAAAAGATTAAAAAAAAACTATAATATTTAGCAGTTGATTGCGCACAGCATGCTTCTTGGAGATGGGTAGGATTTCCGGCTTGCCCTGCTATATTTGTAGCTGTTCAATCTGATGATGACATGCGATGCCTTTCTGAAGTGAGCATGATTTGAAATAAATGTGCTATAATTTACCAATCCAAATTTTGGCAGATTTTTGGTTCCATTTTTGGAGTTGCTGCTGGATTTGTTGTTGGTAAGGAAGGACCTATGGTACATACTGGTGCTTGTATAGCCAATTTACTTGGGCAAGGTGGTTCAAGGAAGTATCGTTTGACCTGGAAATGGCTCAGATACTTCAAAAATGATCGAGACCGGAGGGATTTGATTACATGTGGTGCAGCTGCTGGTGTAGCAGGTGCCTTCCGTGCTCCTGTAGGTGGAGTCCTCTTTGCCCTTGAAGAAGCAGCTTCATGGTATATTTTTCTTCTTCTATTTTCTCTAGCAGTTCAATTTTCACTTTGAACTTTTTATGCACATAAAAATAATTCTCGTTAGTTTATTTTGCTTCATCATTTAATATTTTGAAGGTGGAGGAGTGCTCTTCTTTGGAGGACATTTTTTACCACGGCTGTAGTGGCTGTAGTATTGAGAGGTTTCATAGAGTTCTGTCGGAGCGGAAAATGTGGACTGTTTGGGCAAGGTGGTCTGATTATGTTCGATGTCAACTCTTCAAAAGCCACTTACAGCACCCCTGATCTACTTGCAGTTATTTTCCTCGGTGTAATTGGTGGCATTTTAGGAAGCTGTTACAATTTCCTCGTGGACAGGGTTCTCCGCACATATAGCATCATCAATGAGTATGCACCAAAATTTTCCTTTCATTGTGGTATTCAGGTTCACATAACACATGTTGGTAAAGATATCCATGACATTTTTTTATTTGTTGTTATCAACTAACTTGCTTTCAACCATCATGAGTAAAATATTTGTATTGATACTTTTGAGATTTTATAACATAATACTCTTGAGATTTTACGGTGAATGTGCTTCTTCTACAAATTTAAGTCTTGAATTGTTTTTTTTTCTTTTTTGGTTATCAGTAACAACTCTCATTTTTCCATTTGGCTTTGATTTCTTTAAGCAAATTGGATTTCTTTCCCAATCCATGGATTCTTTATGCTGCTACACGTGCAGAATTTTATGCATACAATTTTTGGTATATCTTTCTTGTTGCTGATTGAGAATGAATTCCAGGAGAGGGCCAATATTCAAGATCCTACTCGTTGCCACTGTTTCCCTTTTGACATCTTGTTGTGCTTATGGACTGCCGTGGCTTTCACCGTGCAGCCCTTGTCCTCCTTACCTAGAGGATCAATGCCCAACTGTAGGTCGTTCCGGAAACTTCAAGAATTTTCAGTGTCCACCTGGCCATTACAATGATCTTGCTTCTTTATTTCTTAACACAAATGATGATGCAATCCGCAACCTGTTTACCTCTGGATCTTCAAAGGAGTTTCATCTCTCTACACTTCTAGTTTTCTTTTTTGCTATATACAACCTAGGCATTATTACTTACGGTATTGCTGTTCCATCCGGGCTCTTCATTCCAGTTATACTTGCTGGTGCTTCTTATGGACGCCTTGTCGGGACCCTCCTTGGTGCACTAGCTGATCTCGACAATGGTCTCTTTGCACTTCTTGGAGCTGCTTCCTTCCTCGGTGGCACTATGAGAATGACCGTTTCTCTTTGTGTTATACTTCTTGAACTTACTAACGATTTATTGATGCTCCCATTGGTGATGCTTGTTCTGCTTATTTCAAAAACTGTGGCTGATAGTTTCAACAAGGGTGTCTATGACCAAATTGTGAAGATGAAGGGATTGCCCTATTTAGAAGCTCATGCAGAACCATACATGAGGAACTTGGTTGCCAGTGATGTTGTCTCTGGCCCGTTAATCGCATTTTGTGGAGTTGAGAAAGTGTGGAACATTATCCATGCTCTGAAGCTAACAAGACATAATGGTTTCCCTGTGATTGATGAGCCGCCTTTTTCACAAGCTCCAGAGTTGTGTGGACTTGTTTTGAGGTCTCATCTTCTTGTGTTGCTCAAAGGAAAGAAATTTACAAAACAGAAAACTATGACAGGATCAGAGATCATGAGAAGATTCAGTGCGCATCATTTTGCAAAGGCGGGTTCAGGCAAGGGGGTCAAATTTGAAGATTTGGACATCACAGAGGAGGAGATGGAGATGTATGTCGATCTACACCCAATTACTAATACATCCCCATACACAGTAGTAGAAACAATGTCTCTAGCTAAAGCAGCTGTTCTCTTTCGAGAGCTTGGCCTCAGGCACTTGTGTGTGGTGCCGAAAACCCCTGGGGTAATACTCGTTCTCTTTTTTATGCACATGTTCACATGTGCACACACTGATCTTGATTTAGCTTATAGAAGAACATCTCATGTTTTATTATGACATTGTTATCATGTTCTTTTACATATTTTGAATGTTCCGAATTTTACAGAGGCCTCCAATCGTTGGAATCTTAACTCGGCATGATTTCATGCCAGAGCATGTATTGGGACTTTACCCACATATCAATCCCCACAAGTAGAGCAGCAAATTGAGCTACTGATGCATTTTGCGACCACTATCAGTTGCTATAGTATTGCCATGAATCCAGATTCATCCTCTTCGTTCATTTTTCTTTTCAGGTTGGAGCTAAAACCAGTATTAGCTGAAAGATGTTGTTATAGATTAATGTGTTTACATGGAAACTCAATGTATTTAATATTTAAAAGTGAAATTATAGACTTCGTATACAAAACCCAAGTTTGATCAGGCCTGGGTTTTACAAACAGTTCTAGAATATATGCATGGATTAGCACAACCTTTTGCTTTGCCTATTTTGCATTTGAAATGCAATTCTGCGTCATTTCATTTCATTTTGTAATAGTCAGATGTCTTCTTCTGCGTCTAATATGGTGTCAAATACATTAAAATGTGTTGAGATGTTGCGCGTTCTAATATACATTTTTTGTGTTCTCTCTTAGTCATTCAATTGCTTGATGCCTTCTGTTGCATGTACATGGAATCAAAGAAAAAAAATTTAAAGTTAAAATTTAGATCCATTGTGGAGCGGAGTTAAGCTAATTGTTTAATTAGTAAAATTTCTTGAATTGATACATGAGCTTTTTAAATGGAAATTAAGGTTGGGTTCAGTTCCATTTTTGTATTAAATAATAATTTATTTATTTATTTATTTTTATAGAATGGCTGCATGTAATATTAATGTTTGATGTTATGTGCCAACATTGTTTACATTTATGAATATTGTATTAACCTTACAATAGCTTTCAGTTGTAATTTGAAGTTGGTAAGCTTTCATTGTAATCACAAACTTCAAATGAGGTTCATACAAAATGTTGTTTATGATTGGAATGATATTATACCAAATGCATTTGGGTTTGACCTTTTATTTAATGATATGAAAATAATGTTAAGAGTTTAATGCTAGGAAAATAATATAAGAAGTTGTATAAAAGAATAAATTTAATTCCTAATAAAAAATTAGTAAAATTATTATAATATAATCATTTGAGATTCAACATTAGAAAATTGTTCTATTCAAAAAAAAAAAAAAAAAGGGTTTATAATTTACAAAAGAAACTTTATCTATAATTTTTAAGAAAAGGTAAATTGGGACTTTATATCAATTCATTATATTACAGTATGACATTTTACATTCAATTTAAACAAATTTTATTATAATTAATATAATATAATAGTATTGATAGCATAAAAATAAAAAAATTAATATAATTAATATAAATAAATCATATAATTTATAAAATAATTATATAATATTATCATCTCAATTTGTCCAATACTTTCATAAAAAAAAATTATATTTTTAATATTATTGTATCTATTCTAAATCAAATGCCCTCAAATTTTAGCTTTATACAACAATTAAGAGATTTTATTTAAAAAAAAATTATCATTTTCAAAAAATTTTATATAACTATAAAGATTACATTCAAAAATTAATTATACATAATTTTATATAAAAAATTTAACATTTTAAAATTTTAAAATATTCACCCCGTATATTATTATGCCAGAATACCAAATAGAACTTTATTATAAATTTTAGATTATAAGAAAAATTTGTGGTTGGAATTTCACTTGTAATATGCAAGTTAAAATAAAATAGAATTAATTTTTATGAATTTCTTACTATTATTATTTTTATTAAAATTTAGTCAGGAAAAATAATAATTTAGTCTGCAAGTTTAAAAAACATAATAAATTATAATATATTTTAATTATTTAAGCAAATTAGTCCCAAAAAAGGGAAAATGTATTACTGAATAACAGCTAGAGATACTAATTTGTCAAAATTTCTATCATATATTCAAATATATTGTTTAGTATAAATTGAGGGACTAAATTATTATTATCCCATTATTAAATTTAAAAAATGGAAAAATATTCAAAAATTTAAAACTTAACTGACTCGAGCTTAAGTAGGAAAAAAAGGCAAAATTCCAGGCTCCCCCGTGGACGTCCTCCATTTCATTTCACAAAACAACCAGAATACTTCAAGAAGAGAAGAGAACGTGAATCGTATTTAATTAGATCCAACCAACAAAAATTTTCACTTCCGTTTCCAAACTCAAATTTCATTTCCAATTTGATTCTATTTTTTAATTAATTTTTAAAAATTAAAAAAATTCTGAAAATTTATTAAGAGGCAGAATTCGAAGCAGCATTTTTCGAGTTTTGCAAAATTTGAACCTATCTCTATCTGAGTTTTATTGTTACTAAGCTTTAGTTGGATCTGTAATGGAGGCGATCGACGACCTCGCCGAGCTGTCGGAGGCGATGAAGCATGCGGCCGATGTACTTGCCGACGAAGACGTCGACGAGAAGACTCCGTCGAAACGTTCGTCTACCTTTCTCAATGTTGTTGCTCTTGGCAATGTCGTAAGTTTTTCCTCTCTCGTTCGACGGTGAAAATGTGACATGTAGTGTTGATGGAGACGGTTTCGTATTGAAGGAACGCGTGTGATTGTTCGACGTGTAAAGTGGATCTTTGGATCTTGTGCATTTTGAATTTTGGATTATGGTTTGATATGAAGTCATATATTTATTTTTTTTAATGTGGAAGTACGAGAAGCAGAAATCTGAAACGTAATGGCTAATTCTGACAAGGTTTTATTCGAATAATGTGTTTATGTAAAGTAATTTGGTTGAAACGATTGAATTGATGTAGAGTAATTTGGTTCTATTCTACTCGTTAAAATCAGTTTCCTTCCCCAAAAGATTGTTCATAATATGCATGAATTCCTTTTTATATATGTATTCCTACAAAAAACTTTTTAATGGCTATTGTGTTGTACGTATCAGGGTGCTGGTAAATCTGCCATCTTGAATAGTCTTATTGGACATCCTATTTTGGTAAGTGGACTTGTTTCGAGCTTTTGCAGTGTGCTGAAAGTTTAATAGTATGTCTTCTTTTAATGGAAATTTTTTTTTTTTTTTTTTTTTTGTTTGTTTTTTTTTTTGTCGTTATTGTTGACAGCC
>JAWDEX010000013.1:497759-515094 GCA_035221805.1 Trichilia hirta | reverse complement strand
TTATGGACGCCTTGTCGGGAAACTGCTTGGTCCTCTATCTGATCTCGACAATGGTCTCTTTGCACTTCTTGGAGCTGCTTCCTTCCTCGGTGGCACCATGAGAATGACAGTTTCTCTTTGTGTTATACTTCTTGAACTTACGAACAATTTATTGATGCTCCCGTTGATGATGCTCGTTCTTCTTATTTCAAAAACTGTGGCGGATAGTTTCAACAAGGGTGTCTATGACCAAATTGTGAAGATGAAGGGGTTGCCCTATTTGGAAGCTCATGCGGAACCATACATGAGGAACTTGGTTGCCAGTGATGTTGTCTCCGGTCCTTTAATCACATTTTGTGGTGTTGAGAAAGTGGGGAACATTATGCATGCTCTGAGGCTAACAAGACATAATGGTTTCCCTGTGATTGATGAGCCACCTTTTTCACAAGCTCCGGAGTTGTGCGGACTTGTTTTGAGGTCTCATCTTCTTGTGTTACTCAAAGGAAAGAAATTTACGAAACAGAAAACTGTGACAGGATCGGCGATCACGCGATTGTTCAGTGCGCATCATTTTGCAAAAGCAGGCTTGGGCAAGGGGGTCAAGCTTGAAGATTTGGACGTCACAGAGGGGGAGATGGAGATGTATGTCGATCTCCACCCAATTACTAATACATCACCATACACAGTGGTAGAAACAATGTCTCTGGCTAAAGCAGCTGTTCTCTTCCGAGAACTTGGCCTCAGGCACTTGTGTGTGGTGCCAAAAACCCCTGGGGTAAGACTCATTCTCTCTTTTACACACTTGTTCACGTATACACGCACTGATCTTGATTTAGCATAGAGAAGAACATCTTATGTTTTATTATGACATTGTTATTATGTTCTTTTACATATTTTGAATGATATGAATTTTGCAGAGGCCTCCAATTGTTGGAATTTTGACTCGGCATGATTTCATGCCAGAGCATGTATTGGGACTTTACCCATGTATCAATCCCCACAAGTAGAGCAGCAAATCGAGCTACTGATGCATTTTGTGACTGCTGTCAGTTGCTATTGTATTGCCACGAATCTGCATTCATCCTGTTCGTTCATTTTCCTTTTCAGGTTGGAGCTCAAACCAATATTAGCTGAAAGATGTTATAGATTAATGTGTTTACATGGAAACTCAATGTATTTAATATCTAAAAGTGAAATTAGAGACTGTATACAAGCCCAAGTTTGATCAAACATGGATTCTACAAACAGTTGTAGAATATATATGCATGAACTAGCAGATTCCTTTTACTTTGCCTATTTTGCATTTGAATTGCAATTCTGTGCCTTAATTATATGGAAATTAAGGTATGTTTTGGTTCTGTTTGTTTTTTTATTTTTTTATTAAACTGTAAAATAAAAAAGAAATGTTTTTCAATGACTATTAAATGAGCATGGTCTCGTGTAATCCTTGATGTTATGTATCAACATTTTTCACATTTATCACATCTTATGTAACTTGAAATTGGTAAGCTTTCATTGTAATCACAAACTTCAAATTAGGTTCATATTAAAAGTTGTTTATGATTGGGATGATATTGCACCAAATACATTTGGGTTTAACCTTTATTTAATGCTCTGAAAATAATGTAAGAATTTATATAAAAAATAAATATAAATCCTAATAAAAACATAGAATTTATATTTTCAATATCATATATATTATTTCTAAATTAAATCCCTTAATATTTAAATTTATATACGACTGCAAGAAATTTTACTCAAACAAAATTATTATTTTAAAAAATTCTGCATAACTATAAAGATTACATTTGAAAACTAATTATGCATAATTTTACATTAGAAAAATTTGGATACCAAATGAAGCTTTATTAAAAATTAGATTTTAAGAAAAATTTGAGGTTGGAATTTAACTTGTAAAGGAAAATTAAAATAAAACATAATTGAAATTTATGAATTTTCATAGAATTATTATTTTTATTAAAGTTTAATAATGGGTAACAACAGTTTAGTCTATAAGTTTTAAAAACAATAAATTAAAATATATTTTAATTATTTAAAAAAATTAGGCCATGAAAGGCAAAAGCCAGTTACATTTATTTGAAAGAAAAAGGATTTATGTTTATATAAAATTGAATAACAGCTACAGCTACAGATTAATTCGTTAAAATTTCTAAAGTATATTCTAATTTGTTTTTTTGTCTAAACTCAGGGACTAAATTGTTGTTATCCCATTTAATTATAATAAATTTTAAAAATAAAAAAATTTCAAAAACTTGAAACTGCACGAGCTTAAGAAGAAAAAAGGGCCGAATTCCAGGACTCCCCCAATCACGTATACCAATCAAAATACTACAACAGAAGAGACGAGAACGTTAATCGTTTTGATTAGGTCCAACAGAAACTCTCACTTCCACTTCCTAACGCAAATTTCATTTCCAATTTTATTATATTTTTTAGTTAAATTTTAAAAATTAAAAAATTCTGAAAATTTGTACAGAGGCAGAATTTGTAGCAGCATTTTTTGAGTTTTGCAAAATTTGAATCGTTGGTCGAAATTTCGGATCTCTATCTGAGTTTTATCGTTACGAAGCTTCGGTTGGATCTGTAAGGGAGTCGATCAACGAACTCGCCGAGTTGTCGGTGGCGATGAAGCAAGCGGCTGCTGTGCTTGCCGACGAAGACGTCGACGAGAAGACTCCTTCGAAACGTTCGTCCACTTTTCTCAATGTTGTCCCTCTTGGCAATGTCGTAAGTTTTTACTCGTTCGTTCGATACGCAAAATGTAATGCGTAATGCTGGTGGAAACCTTGTCGTGTTGATGTAATGTGTATGTTGAGTGTTGGACGTGTGAAGTGGATCTTTAGACCCACTGCATTTTGAATTTTGCATAATGTTTTGATTTGAAGTAATTTATTTTCATTTTTGTAACGTGGAATTATGAAAAGCAGAAATTTGAAACGTAATGGCTAATTTTGACGATGTTGTATTCGAATAATGTGTTTATGTACAGTGATTTGGCTGAATTCTATTCGTTAAAATCAATTTCATTCCCCCAAAGTTTATTCGTAATATGCATGAATTATATTTTTTATATGTATTCCTAAAGAACGTTTTTAATGGGTATTATGCTTTATGCATCAGGGTGCTGGTAAATCTGCCATCTTGAATAGTCTAATTTGACATCCTATTTTGGTAAGCCGATTTAATTTGAGTTTTTTCAGTGTGCTGAAAGTGTAACAGTACGTCTTCTTTTAATAGGTTTCATTGTTTGACATTATTGTGGACAGCCAACCGGGGGAAATGGTGCTACGCGAGCTCCCATACGCAATGATTTGAAAAAAGATGATTCTTTAAGTGGCCAGTCAATACTTTTATTAATTGACAATAAATCACAAGAAGTTTCAGCAAGTAAAGTCTTTTGCAAATATGCTTTTCTTATGCTATTTTCTCTTGTATTATTTTGCTGGCTTGGTGGGTGCTTGACACAAAGTTATGTGACATATAACATGTAACAAGTAAAGCTGTTCGCATCACTGTAACATGTATGTTATGTTATATACTCTGTAAGCAGGGATGCCTTATATATGTATATATTATTTTAAATATTTATGGACTCTGAATGTCCTCAGTCTTTCCGAATTGTCACATCATAGGTGCTCTTCGACATTCTCTTCAAAATAGGCTAAGCCAGGGCGTGAGTCGTGATGAAATATATCTGAAACTTCGTACCAGTACAGGTGATCTTGACCTTATTCTACATTTTCTTTTGATTGTGAATGAACTTTGGTAACCTGCTCGGAACATTGAAAAACCAAAAGCTAGAAAGGAAATTGTACTTGTACATTTTGTAAGAGTTAATTGTGTGAAACCTACTGTTGGCTTAGTTGTAATTGCTGAATTGTTATTGTGTTTTGCATATTGGATCCTTTCCAGTAATTATTAATTGTTTTGTCCCCCAAACATACATTTATAAACCATAAAACTTTAAGTTTTCCATAATCTACAGAAAAATAGATTAAGATAACTGTTAGTTGGAAAAGGGATTAAATCTTCTCTTTGATTCTTTTTATGAGGGAGTTTTTTTTGTCTCCAGCCCCAGCATTAAAATTAATTGACTTACCTGGATCGGATCAAAGAATTATGGTTGATTCACTGGTGAGTGTTGAATGCCATCTTCTCTTTAGTTTGAGTTTTAACCATAAGGTTTTTAAAGGCCACTGGTATTTTTCTTTTCTTGCTTTTTATGTACTATGTTAAATTCTCTAGATTTTTATATTTTAAGATGCTAATGCTGGAAGTTCATTTGATAGTTTTTGTTTCTTGCTGTTTTCTTCAGATTAGCAAGTATGTTGAGCGTAACGGTGCTATTTTGTTAGTTATCATACCTGCTATTGAGACACCAGAAGTTTCATCATCTCGAGCTCTCAGAATTGCGAGGGAACATGATGCGGATAGTGGGTTTATTGTTAACTTGATCTGCTAATCTTTTTGTGGATAAGCAGAAGTACAAATTCATTTTCTCTCGAAAGGTAACATTTGGAGTGTTAGTTTTGTTGATTATTTTTTTTTTTCGATTGATTGTAGGTACTAGAACAATTGGTATTATGGATCAAGCAGAAGGAGACTCAAAAGCACTTACAGCGGTTCAGGCTCTCTTATTGAATCAGGGCCCGCCGAAAACTTCTGATATTCCATGGGTTGCGGTAATTGGTCAATCTGTTGCAATAAGTTCTGTATCATCTGGGGGTACTGCAGCAGAGAGCTCTTTAGAAGCCGCTTGGCAAGCTGAGGTTGAAACTCTGAAAAGGTTACTCTCTGGAGCTCCTCAAAACAAGCTTGGTAGAGTTGCTCTGGTGGATACCCTTGCTGGCCAGATTCTTAGCCGTATGAGTGTCAGGCTTCCAAATCTCCTTTCTGGGTATTTGCTTATATCTTACTCGATTGTGTCATAAAAATTAAAAAATTTTCTGCTTACAATTTGTATTTTAATTCTACTTTTGTTTTATTCTTTTATCATCTTATGATTATTAGTAACAAGGCCACCTTCGCATCCATTCAAAAATTGAAGGGTTGTTTGGAGAAATTGTTAGTCAAGCTCAAATTGTTCCTTCGACTTAAGTGATTGTTTTCCTTTTCCTTGAATTTTTGTCTATCTATTCAGTATTTTGGGAAGTGTTGGGCTGTTTATTTGATGGATTTTAATGCATTCCACTGTTGAGATTTATTCGGAGGTATACACAGAATTGAACCTAAGCTCATGCGTTGGTGCACTGATGAGAATTTTCATGCATATCTCATTTCCAATCTGAGTTCCTATATCTTCACTGCAGGCTTCAAGGGACGTCTCAAATGGTTCAGGATGAATTAGTGAAGCTTGGTGAACAAATTCTTGATAGTACTGAAGGTACAAGGGCTTTAGCTTTGCAGCTGTGCCGTGAATTTGAGGACAAATTTCTTCTGCATATAACAGGCGGTGAAGTGAGTTGTTTCTTTAATTGGGGCTTATGCATAATTTTTTTTATTAATTGCAAGATGAAATGAAAAATTGGGATATTATAACTTCCAATATTTTCTCTTCATTTGAGATGAGGATTAAATTTTTTTGGGGCCTATAGATAACATTCAATTAGTTATGCAGCCTGATGTATGTTTCATACTTTGCTGCAGAAATAGTAATTGGACACCTACCAAAGAGTTTGATACAAGTAGAAGTATGATTAAACACGTACTATAGATCCATAGCATTTCTGGAATTCCTTCAAGCTGTAGGACAATGAATGAAATAAGTATGCTGTAAAGTATTTAGTCTTTTAATATAGGAATTGACTGCCATTAATGTCTTTAATGTAGGACTTGCTTGAATTCTGTTATGCAAACAATATGTTTCTTCTCTTATAATTTTCTTTTGTTGTAGGGTAATGGCTGGAAGGTTGTTGCCAGTTTTGAGGGAAATTTTCCTAACAGGATCAAACAGCTGCCATTAGACAAACATTTTGATTTGAACAATGTGAAGAGGGTAGGTCTTTACTGCCCTCTTATTTTGTATTGTCTTCAGGTGATTTGCTTTTGTATTGAATGGTTTCAATTGGTATCAGGTCGTCCTAGAAGCAGATGGTTATCAACCTTACCTTATATCTCCTGAGAAAGGGTTAAGGTCCTTAATAAAAAGTGTTCTTGAGCTGGCAAAGGAACCATCATGTCTATGTGTTGATGAGGTACACAAATATCCTTATGCTTATACTTCTTAGATGACTGTTTGTATGTTAGATTTGCAAAAATGTTTCTAAGTTATGCAGATATTGGGTTTTCACTTTCTATGTTTGTGTGCCATGCATCTCATCTTTTGTTTGAAGCGAGTTCCTTCTGTGGCAGTATATTATGTACAGAAATCTTAGGACATGAAAATTGCAATTTGCTTGAACTAAAAATATGTTATTGCATGAGCATTTGGTTGCAGTCATTTTATTTAACTGGCTTGCACTTTTTGTGTTGCAATAGTTGCATCTATACCTCGTTAATTTGTTTATTCTGTCACGATTGTGCATCATCCTATTTTTGGAATGAGTGACTGTGTGTGAAAAACAAATGAATTCTAGTAACAGTTAATTCCTTCTGCTATTTATAATTCTCATTTTTTCTACTTTTCCTTTGGCCATGAAGTGCATGGATTTTCGCATTTTTTCTTGTGTACTCCTTAACTCAAATTTTGCTGGTTAACAAATCAGGTGCATCGTGTATTGCTGGACATTGTTTCTGCAGCTGCAAATTCCACTCCTGGTCTCGGAAGATACCCGCCTTTTAAGAGAGAGGTGATAATGCCTTCCAACTTATATATACCTTCCGTATCTCTTACTAGTTTTATAGTTGATTATTCATCACATATTTTAACTAGGTTGTGGAAACTGCAAGTGCTGCTCTTGACGGATTTAAGAATGAAGCAAAAAGAATGGTTGTTGCTTTGGTTGATATGGAGCGTGTATTTGTGCCACCTCAACACTTCATCCGATTGGTGCAAAGGCGGTATGTTAAATATATATATGAAAATGTTAAGATTCGTTTCTCTTTATTGTGAAAAGTCACGTCATTTGCTCTTATAGTTCTTCAAAGAGCCCTGTATGATGTTTATTGGCTTTTTCCTGTTGGTGGTTGTATATCTAAAGTGTTCCATATTGAAATTTAAACTTTTGTTGTTATAATTCTGTCCCAGTTGTGTCATCATTTCTTGTAATTCTCTAAAGATTTCCCTGTTTGGTATTTACTTGTGTCTTTTTCTGTCTTGTCTATCTGATACTTTCCCTTTGTATTTTACCAGAATGGATCGGCAACGTTGTGAGGAAGAGCAGAAGCATCGATCTTCTAAGAAGGCAGCTGATGCAGAGCAGTCTATACTAAATAGGGTGTGGCTCATTCTTTAAGCTACGTTGGATTCTTGAGTTATATGATATTTTTATTTTAAGTTTGTTCTTTGATGCTTTTGTATCTGATGCATACTGTTTTCTCTGCTTTGTTTTCAGGTAACTAGTCCTCAAACAGGTGGACCAGATTCTGGAGGAAGCTTGAAATCAACGAAGGAGAAATTGAGTCTGCAAGATAAGGATTCACAAGAGGGATCAGTCTTAAAGACTACAGCTGGTGACGAGATAATAGCAGGTTTGTGCCTGAACGGTTTAGCATTAGGGCAAAGTTTGAGAAGGAATTTTGTAGTTTGGCATGCTAATATTATGAATTTTATAGTTTTTCGAGGTAGAAACAAAACAAGTAGCCTTTTGTTTCTGTTGGAGGATTGGGAGGAGCATCATTTATCTTGGAATGACACAAAAAAGTAGTGCTAGACATCTCAAAACTTGTCCCAAAAAATGTATCAAATGATGTGGCAATTAAGATGGTCTTCATAAATTGGATAATCAACTTTTACAGTTTTGAAGTTCATTTATTGCACATCCCAACCATCCACATAATGCATGCCACATCATTTGGTAACATCTTTTGGGATAAATTATGGGATGAAGTCACAGTTAATTGTACAACTTGGTTCAATAATGCAAGACAATGCAGAATACCATATGTACTTGTCAATTATGCTTTTTCTTTATTTGCATGAAAATAAGATGAGTATATCAAGGATGGAAGATGATTTTTGAACATGTGGATCTCTAGCAATTACAGAATGACATTGTTGGATAATTTAAATTGAAAGCAGCTCTACTTATTTATCAATTAGCGAAGGGTATAAGTCAATAATTTATGGGACAAGATTTGACTTTTTGCTTCTCGTTGTGGCCTCTATTTAAAAGGACTTTTGAGACCCGTCATTGTTCTTTATTCTGTTCAATCAGGAAGGGGTAGCGAAATAGTCTGCTCAGGATTGTAATCTGCCTTCTTGCTTAGGTAGTTCCAGATGCAGGGTTTGGGGCTTTTGTCTACATTTTACATTATGTCTGTGACAAGTATAGCGAATTTTTTTGATTTTGTTCCCCATTTATGATTGACTTCATCTCTTCATTGGACACCAGGTCCACTTTTGTATGTCATTGTGTATTTTTTCAATCTCTGTTTCCCATCACCAAAAAGAAACAAAAAAGAGTTCATTTTGAGTAGGCCAGTCTTTAAGTGTTGCAAGCTCTTTAATTTCCACCTCTATTGCTCTTCAACCTCCTGCAAGTTTTTTCATTTTTTCTTTTTCTTTTTCATATTTTTTTGGTCTTCCTTCTAAACCAAGTATTTTTTACAAAATTTGGCAACTTCCCTGGTGGAATAACTTTTGTTAGTTTTTAGTTTACATTTTCAGTTTAATAACCGTTTTTTTTTTCACTTCATGCTTGGACTGGCTATTTCTTTTGAGTTCGTCACTAGTTTTATTCTGTATCTACAGGATTTCTGTTGAAGAAAAGTTCAAAAACAAATGGGTGGAGTAAGAGATGGTTTGTTTTAAATGAGAAAACTGGCAAGGTTAGTATGTGTCCTTCAGCCTATATACTGAGAATTAATAATATTTGAACCATTACAGTTTCTCTTTCTGGCATGATTTGGTGCATTATTTTGTCATGTTTCTTGTTCCATCTTTTCTATTGATATTTCCTTGGTAAATGAAAAAAGAACTTTCGTTTTAGTACTTATGAAAATCTCTCTCTATTAACGTATGCTTTCCCCCACTAATGTTGACCTTTTATTGCAGCTTGGTTACACCAAAAAACAAGAAGAAAGACATTTCCGTGGTGTCATCAATTTGGAGGTATTGCTTATTAGTGTTATGTTTTATAGAACTGGGTTTTAAGCCAAATGCACTAAAATTCAGTTTGACAAGGCATTGGTAGTTTTGGAGATTGAATGGGACAGGACAATGGTTTTACTATTATGTTGTCTTTACCCTCTGAAATCCCAACCAAGTTTCAAATTGATGTTCACGATGAAATTGTTTGGTTTGTTCTGTATGCTAATTGCATTTGCTGCCAAATGTTTCTATGAACTGATCAGGACTGCTATATTGAGGAGGTTTCTGAAGATGAAGATGTAAAGAGTTCCAAGGATAAAAAGAATAAAACAGAAAAAGGACCTAGTCTTGTTTGGAAGTTATTGAGCAAGGTTCCATACAAGACCGTTTTGAAAGGTAGTGATGTTCATATCTAGGTTGTCTCACTGTTCTTTTTCCTTTTTTCAAAAACAAGAAATTTATTTGGCAGCTGGTTATCTACGTTTTTTCCCCATTGAGATGCATGCCAATGTAGAATTTAATTTTATTTTGCAGCTCATGGTGCTCTCTTCTTAAAGGCGGAGAGCATGGCAGAAAAGGCTGAGTGGCTAAGCAAACTGAGAAATTTTGCCCAGCCTTTTAGAGGAAGTGAATCAGGTCTTCCCATGCGGCAAAGCCATTCTGATGGTTCACTTGTGAGTCACTGAACAATGTTCATTATTTACTTTAGATTTTTGCTGCCCTTGGAAACTTTTGTTGAAATGCTTGAGGATTGTTTTTAATGCATGAAAATGTGGAAATGTTCTTGTATCTGTCTAATCTATGTCTATTTGGGTGTATATAAGAAATGATTGATAACTGTGTAACTATATTATCCAGCATTGTGCTCTTGTGACTGTTTTGGTGCTCAGAGTTTGTTCAGTTGACTTCATATATGTTACCAAATGACAAATATTTTATTGACAATCTTTCCCTGAGCTTGTTTAATAGCTTATAAACCTTTGTTTAAACTTGTACATTTTTGTAGGATACAATGGCAAGAAAGCGTGCAGATCCTGAGGAAGAGCTTCGATGGATGGCCCAAGAAGTACGTGGCTATGTTGAAGCTTTTCTTAACAGCCTTGCTGCCAATGTTCCAAAAGTTAGTTTGTTCACTAAAATGCTAAACCATTATTCTATCTTCATCTCTGTTGCCATTATTTTCCTTTTCGTAATTGCCATATATTGGTTATTGTGTGCAGGCAGTTGTTCTTTGCCAAGTAGAAAAAGCTAAGGAAGTCATGCTTAACCAGCTATACAGTTCCGTTAGGTTAGTATACCCTCTTATCTGGAATGTTTGCGAAGCGTACTTGTCAATCTTTGATCAGGGCAGCAGAATGTTAAGTGAATGACAAAAATATTCTTATAATAACGTGCTATAAGTTTAATGTTGCCTATGCATGAGAATGTATGAGCAATGTCTCTTGATGTTCTGAAGATTGTGTATGTCTTGAAATATTGCCCTTCTGGAAGAGAACACTAAATCACTGACAAATCTGCATCTTTTAATAATATGGGAAATATGCTGTTTGAAGTAAAAGGAGCGCAACAATAGATTTGCATGTGTGATTTGAAATAAATGCAGATTTTTTTCAATTTGTATACAACTGCAAATAACCTTGAATAACCGTATTTGAGGCAACTTTTTTACTTTTTCCTGTTTAATGAATCTAATTAAGGACTGACTGTATGCTTATGGTGTGATGGGTAGTGCCCAAAGTTTGGCAAGGATTGAACAGCTGCTTCAAGAGGACCAGCATGCAAAACATAGGAGAGAGCTTTGTCAGAAACAGTCAGGTTTTATTTCAAAACTTATCAGGCAGCTCAGTAAATATGATAATCAAGCAGCTGCTGCCTCCACCTGGTCTAATGATGCATCAGGTAATGATGGTTGCTGAGATTGCAGTCCATCCATTTCCTTATCTGTTTTTGCATGTGATGCTTGTGTTGTTTGCCTGTGGATACCCATTCTGTGTGCAAGTGTTGTTTGATCCAGAGGACATGGTACTGATGGTTTCTGTGTTAGTGTAATAATAACTGGGGTAACATATATCTTTTTGTGCATAATTATTAAATTAATTCTAGAAGCAATGATTGTGAACTTTGTGAAGCACATTCTGTACAGAAAACAGTGAAAAATGAAGCAGAATATCTGTAAACTTTGCTCTTATTTTTTAAGAACACTTGTTTACTAGACATTCAAATTTTTTACTTTCTTGTATCCTGACCCCAGAAAGAAACAATCATGAATGAAAAGAAAAGCAAAAGACAAGCTGTCGTGGTTTATGGGACGGGACAAATCTTGATTCAAAGAGAATTGATATTTTTTATTTGCACAATCTGCGTTGTTTCATGTTTGAAAACTCTGCACTCTTAATTTCCGCTAACTTCTGTACTATTAATTTGCCTATATTCAGAGAGCGGTCCACGGCCCAGTGGACCGTCAGCAGGTGATGAATGGAGGTCTGCATTTGATGCTGCTGCCAATGGACGCCCTGACCCATTTAGATCTGGAGCCAATGGTCACAGTCGCCGTTACAGTGATCCATCTCAGAATGGCGATGATAGGTTGGGCACTTGGTCCAGCAGCCGTTGCACCCCTACTCGAATGCCACCACCGCCGCCACAATCAGGTTAGTCATATAGATATTAGATAAATTTTGTATACCAGCCAATATTATTCATGCAAATTTTGCTCTGCGGTTGTTTAGTAATGCCCCATATTTGAGCATTTCTTAAGCTCAAATCAGGTTTACCATAGCTTCATAGATAGAATAGATATCCTTGTAGATATATATTGCAGTTAGAACGGTCCTTTTTTTTTTTTTATGTAATTTCTATATTTCAATAAATTCCTTTTTTTTCTTCTGGAAGAAAAGCAACTTATTTTTTTCTTTTTTCAATTTCTTGCCTTATATTGTGAAAGTATTCATTTGTATCTAATGTGACGAGGAAAGCAAAATTTTGCCCCATGATATTTTGGCTTGTGTATGTCTGCATTGGGTACCTTCAATTTCGCCCACATTTTTTTTTTTATTTTTTTTTATTTTTGTATATATTTTTTGGGATTCCAGTTCTTCTATGAGCGATTTGTGCCTTCAGAAATGAAGAAAGGGCAACAAGTTTTGATATCTAACTAGAGAGTGTTTTGGGAATGCTTTCATGAAAATAGTGATAGCAGAAGTGTTTCTTTTTTCCCATGTTTTTTAATGCGACATTTGGAAGTGTATTCCGAAAAAAAGTACCCACAAGAAGATTTTTTTTTTCCTGAAAATTTCATTTTTCTCAAATTGAAATGCATATATATATATATATATATATATATATATATATATGAGTTGAGTCTACCTATAGTGTATAAATAATTAAGCAGTGTTCAGTGATCTACACCCAAACTTGGACAGATTTCTACTATGAATAGTGGGACCGTTTAATCTCTAAAATGTTACGAAAATAATAAGTCGAGATACAAAGTTTGAATTTTAATGTTAGAAGGATATGATGTCAAGGATTGTTGTTTAGTTAGCCTTAATTATTAAATGATATTTGAAGTGAGAATATTTTTCTGTAAATTATCATAATTTAGTAAATACAGTGTTTGACCGGGAAAGGTAAACTTCATTTCTCATGCAAACCAAATACCAAATGCAGACAAATCATAGAAAACACAGTGATTTTTTTCTTTGTTAACAATGTCATCAATCAGTGATTAAAAAAAAAGAAAAATCAGCTGTTTTTTCTTATTATTAATATTAATGACAGTTCTTTAGTAACATACCATATACTAGCATATACCATAGTCTTCTCATCCTTTAGACATGAACACTTGCAAGTACTTAAGAGCCAGAACAAAATGAAGGGTATCTATTGTACATTGGTAGACACCAAAGTACTCTCATCCTTTAGACATACTACAACTTAATTTTCAGAGACAAGTCCAATAACTTACAAATTATGTTACATAGGGATGATGCGTACAGAAAACATCGACGTAGCATTTATCCCAAGAAGCTTAAAAAGGGTGTAGAAATAAATCGATTATCACGATGATTTACTTGTTGAAGAAACTTAAACTTGTTTTCTGTAAATATAATATTGTTTTTTATTATTTACAAAATATTGAAATGAGAATTTTGATAATTATAGATACAAGAAGTTTAAGATTGTATTTATAGTATTGTGAAAATATAGCAAATGCTGATTTCCCTTCAAACGAAACTCGATAGTCAATATCTTGTATATTTATTGTATAACCTCCGTAAAAGGACCGGATTCATGTAAAAAACCATCCTTAAAGGGACCTGATTCATGTAAAGTTTCATAACAAGCCTAACCTGCAAATAAAAAAGTTAGAGACATTGAGATTCGTATGGGAATATTAAACAAGGCATGTAAATATAAAAGGTGTAGTTCTTTAGAAAATCTCCTTTCTCAAGTGAGACATCTCACTGAAGACTTTGCTTATGTAATGAAAAATGTAACCAAATAGATGACTGCTGAATGATCAGAGAAAAAAGTACATGATTTTGACCTATACTTTGATGAGAAAATAAAATCGTCAAGAAAGGTAGCATCACTGTGCTCATTTCGACTAGGAGATCTACATGCAATACAAGCAGATGAATTTGAGTGCATGTCTTTATAGTACCTGTGTCACACTCTAAAATTCTTGGAATATAATCGGCAGGAGATAAGGCTAACTCCATCTTCCTAAATCTGTTGACATACATTTGACTTTTATAATCTGTTGTATATAGATTATATATGTTCTTGTGAAATTAACCTATGAGCTGACAGAATAATAAATAATAATTGATTTTATGATTTTAAATAGAATTTGAGACTCAATCCCCGAAATATACATAGACCGAACTCAACATATTTACATTAAATGTTTACACGTCGCGAAATACATAATAGACTACATTATTTTGATTATAGACTGACTATGTATGAGTAAACTCAAACTCTAGTGTTTGAAAAGACTTAATAAGTGAATAAAATATAAGTGAAGTTATTATAAAAAGACTATTGAGATACTTGCAAAACTGTGATGCAACGGGGGTAAATCTTTAAAAAGACTTAATGAGTGAATAAAATATAAGTGATGTTATTCTAAAAGATAGACATAATTAAATCAATAGCTACATATGTATATCAGCCATATATATCATCGTATAAATATACATTTATCATAGATTTATAAATCTTGTACATCATTATAATTGTCCTCAAGGACAAGATTATATACTCTCATCATAAATATTATCCCATATGTATCTGTATATCAAGCGCATGCGTGCGCATGCACACACACACATATACACACACATATACGCATATGTCATATTTTTGATTCACATCCAAGACTATGCACTTGATCAGACAAAGGAACAAATCTGTATGGTATGCATATATTATGTCTAGTCCATGTTTAGGACGACGCATTTGATCGAACAGAGGGAGATCCATGCCCAAAGCTATGCACTTGACTGGGTAGAGGAACAAAATTGGATCCATGGATTAGCATTATATCATCTTTTTTTTTAAGTGCATATAATGCACATGCACACACATATAATTATAACATGCATAAAGTAATCATTTCATAAAGTATTCCAACCATATGAAATTTCGTATATATATATATATATAATATCATAACATTTATATAATACTTATCTCATAAAGCACTTCTAAATTATGCATAATAACATACATATTAAACCGTCTTATACAACCATTTTGATCATACCATGATAACATATATACTATAATTAACATTTAATGTTTTTCTATTCATTTCATGTTAATATACGTTCTTTAATTAATTTATAGTGTTCTACTAATTCTATCATACTAACATACATACTAACTCTAACTTACAAGGCACTACTTAATCATATCGAACTAACATATATAGTAATCATAATTACTACTACATAATTATATAAAGAATATATATCATAAAACATCTTTAATGATCTCATTAATATAATTATATTCCATTCATACACATACGAATTCATTCACACATAAAATAATTTCAAAGTTTTCATAAAACATTAAATACTGAAATAAAAAGCATTTAATAATTTACTCATAAATATGCTAATCGAAAATCTCAGCTAATTTCATATTTTATTGAGGGACTCGTAGGAAATCTATAATAATTAAAACATGATAGTTTTGTCAAAATAGTGAGTAATTTTATGACATTTATATCTCAGCCCTCATATATAAGATTTGTTCACATGATATTCTATTGGAAAGCTTATTATATCTAGTTTTTAATAGTATCTAATTTATGATTTAATTTAAAATATTTATCAATTTACAACCAAAACATCACCTACTATTTGGTGATTCACTGCCCTATACAATTGATAACTTGCAATCATTGTCTCGAATGCATGCTAACGAGATTAAGACTAATTTTCATACATAATCTAGCCTTGTATGCATAGTTTTATAGAAAAGAAAACCTTGTATCATTTGGATTATAAAACTTGAAATAGTAATCAAACCTATACACTGTTCATGCTAGATTTTTCAGACAAATTTAATCAACATGAACTAGTCAAGATTTGTTCATATTTTCCTAACTCATCAATCACTAAAAGAATAATAAAATTTCTTCATTATTTATTATAACATCCACACAATATCATATTCTATAAAAATAAATTAAATAGAATATAGAAGTGAGCATAGTCACCTTATGTTTACATTTGATGCACTAATTTTGAACTTCAATTAAGTTCAAACTTGAAACTCAAAGATTCAATTCTTGATTTCTTTATTTCTTAAAGTTAAAAGCTTTCAAAATCTTGGAAAAGATGAAAAAAACATAGTTTGGATGAATTTGGGATATGCTTGCTTTAATATTCACCCAAAATGACTAATTTGATCGGTTAAACTCACTTTATGACCAGTTTGAGCAGTCACACTCTTATTTTTTCCTTCTTTTTTTTTCTTTGAAAGATAAAATATAACTCATGATTTTATTAGCCTATTTAACACCTAAGACCATTTTAATATATACTAAATTATAAAAATAAAATCGCACAAAAGTTATAAACATGCATTTTTAAAGAAAAGGACAAAAATACCCCAAATAGAATACAGGGTATTACAAAGTCTGTGTGTGTGTGTGTGTGTGTGTGTTTGTGTATCTGCATCTGTATCTATATCTCTATCTATATTTGTATTTATATCTATATCTATATCTATAAAGAAAGTATGAGATGCTTGATGATTTAAAACTTTTGATATTTGTTTAGGCCATAAATTCTTTCAAATAGTATTAAAACATATTAGGATGATGGTTAGGCCATGGTTTGCTTGTATTTGGTTGAAATCAAAAGGAAATAAATATAGGAAAAACTTAGCCAATTAGAATTTTTAGCGGGAAAGTGTTTTGCCATTTAGATCTAATGTGATTAGATGATTCATAATGATATTATAAACCCTTGATTGAGTTGATTACATATGATTTGACATTCTAAAGAGATTAGATGTCATTGAGATGAGATCTTAAAAAATTCGTAGATGTTTTCTATGAGATGTGAATATGTTTACCAATTTGTGTTTCTTATGATGAAATAATGGTTAAATGGATGAAAGAATGTTAAATCTATGTGTTATTGTTTTTGGCCAAGCATGTATTTCGATCAAAATTATTTTTCATCAAGATTAAACATGTTTAATGATGAGATTAATGTATAAATAGATGTTTGGTAATGAAAAAGTTTGATTTTCTTACTTCCATCTTTTCAACAATTACAGCTTAGTGTTGAAAAATTATTTTTCATCTTAACTTCATGTTTTTAAATGTGTTAAACTTGTAATTGTATTATTTGTTGATACATTTGATATGTATATGCAATGAGATGTATACAAGTATGTTTATAGATGAAAATTAGAAATTTGCATAAAAATGACTTTTGTGTTCATCTTCACCATAATGTGGCGATTATTTGTTTGTTGAGTCAAAATAATGTTTTTGTGTATTCATGTGATAATTAATTGAATTTGCTTATTAGTGTAATGATGATTGTTGACGTCGTCCAAAATTTGACGTAAAGAAAAATTTAAAAATGGAGTCGCCATCTATCCAAATAATGG
>JAWDEX010000013.1:450324-478448 GCA_035221805.1 Trichilia hirta | reverse complement strand
ATTAAACAAATTAAAATTCAAGATCATAATATTTATGGTAATCATTTTCACAAAAATTGTTGGTTGTCTAACTAACTGTCTTATGGCTACAGGTACATCAGGCTATTATCAGTGTTTATGAAGTAGATGTGCGGTTCATTGGAATCAATTTCCTGGAGTCCTTGGTATGTGCCCATCAATGATTGTTTTTAACTGGTCCTCCCTTTGTCTTTTAACCAGATTCCATATTTAAAGCTTAGATTGTTCTTTGCAGGTATCTGAGTTTTCTCCATCTACCTCAAGTGCAATGGGCCTTCCTAGGGAGTTTCATGAGCTGTGCCGTAAATCATTAGAGCTAGATTACCTGAAGGTTCTTCTACATCTCTTGGCACCATACTAGTTATATTGAGGCTAAAAGGATTCATTATTGTGTAAATTAAGCTTCCCCTGACTCTCCCCTGACCCTTTTCAACTTCATTTGATGTTTTTCGCCATAGATGTTTTACTGTTGGGCACGAGATGCTGCTTTAAGTTTTACAAAACAAATAATTGAATCTGATGCTGCGGTATCTGAGGTTAAAGCCTGTACAGCTGCACTGCATCTCTTGCTTCAAATGCTGAACTGGGATTTCCAGTATGACACAACTGGTAAAAAAATTAGCATAGACATTTTTTCAGCTGGGATCAGAAATGAGAGTGCTTCGTCTAAGAAGTCCTAGTGCACTACAGTCCAGGTAAAGAAATTTTTCTCTTAGAGTTTTGTGATTAGTGACTGCAGTCATGTCAACTACTGGCCACATATAAAAGGTAATAATAGCCTGTTCGTGCTTACAACTTTGATCACAATCTTTTGCAGCAGTTTTATAAATAAATGATATCACTGCTATCTTTAAGAAAAAATTATGAAGCGATAGCATCTTTTAGTTTTTGCTTTTTGTGTATTGCACGATGGAATTTTGGCATCTGCATATTCTGATTTATATTCAATTGCTTGTAGCCTGGTCCTGCGTGGCGCGATGATTTAATTTCAAGTGGTTATTGGGTGGCTCCTGAATTTATATTCAGCATTGAGACACAAGTTTTCGTGTCAAGGGTACTGGCTTGACTGCCCTGTTGCGTCTCTGCTAGAAAGCTTATTGTGCATCTGTGCTCCTTGACATGAACTATATTTTCTTCTGGTATGTATTTTTCTAACTGTAATGCTTTGATCATGTGGTGGATCTACTTGGTGCATGTTTCAGTTTACTTAAAAGTCATGAGTCGTCAATTTTATCAGTTCCTTGGAGGATTTGGAATTCTTGGAAATTCTGGAATGCGTTGGTTGCTGTTCATGCTGTAGACTTTCCTTTTAAGCTCACTCGACCAAAAGGCAGATAAAAGGAATTGCTTTATTTGCAATATATGTGTTACCTTTTGCTGCAATATGAATGGATTGATTTTGGTTTCTAATCAAACAATTATCCTTAACTTAACTGAAACCATGAGCCTGAATATTGCTGCAAAAGACAGAAGAATTTCTGAAGTGCTTTAGCAAAGAGATGCTAATTTGGACTTTGAGGGTTTTTGAATGATTTGATAGTATTTAAGGTTTATAAATTTAATAAGACAAAAAAAGTCAAAAACCAAACCAGCTTTGTTTACAAAACAAAAATTATGTTTTTTGGGCTAGCAGTATAAGATGGTTTTAACTCACTTTCTTATTAATTTTAGAGTATTTGGTGGAGATTTTATTGTGATGTTTTTTAGTACTACTGATTTGGACCGATGAGGTGACCTCAGTGAATGCAGTTTCATTTTCAGTGTTAAAAAAGTGTGTTTCAGTTTTCGTTATTGAGATCTCGTATTACAGAAGTTATCTATTTATGCAATTGAATTTTTCAATTATGTAGATAATGGGCAAATGCAAGAGCAGCATTTGCTACAACTGCTATCAGGAATATTAGAATGAGTTGATCCTCCTGATGCTGTGTCAAGAGCTATTGAATCTGGAAATTCTTTTTGAATTTCTTAATTGTACATTTTTTTGGATGACATAATTCTGGTTTTGTTCAGCGAGATGCTTGATGGTGGCCGTGCATTATTATCCATTGTAACTGTGACAACTCCCTTTGTGTTTGACCAACTTTTAAAATTCATCAGGTCAATAATAGAATATTCATTTATTTTTATTGGCTTTGATTGCATAAGGTTTACTGTATTTGGAGGAACTGTAGCTATATTCTGTAATTTAGTCTTTAAACAAGTTCAGATTCTGCTGTATTTATCAGGCCCTTTGGTACTTTGACCTTGTTATCGACCTTGATATGTGAAGTTGTTAAAGTCCCTTATGATGAATAACACTGAAGAGGGGACATAGAGCTGGAAGGCACGAGATATCTTGCTAGATACCTGGGCCACCATACTTGTTGTATGTATCATTTTTTAGTTTATCTTGTTATCTTGTGTATGCTACAAAAGAAACTATTGTTATTTTCTTTTAATTCATTTGTTAATATATTTTTTAAATATTATTGTTACTGTGGTTCCACTTAAATATAGGAAACTAAGTGAAATTTGATCCATTCTTTCTTAGCCACTTTCTGTTTTTGAAATTAAAAAATAATTGAAAAATATGTGCATCAGATTAATTAGGGAAACAGTTCTTCAAAAGGGTAAAGATCATTCTCCAAAATGTACACAAAAAGTGCAAAACATCTAAATTTTTAGATCATGGAAAACTGTTTTTTCTAATCCAGTAAACATAGGTCAACATTTGGACTTGGCTTTTAATGATTAATATACTTTTTTTCTTTCTTTAAAAAAATGTGGAAACAGTGGAATAGCATCCCGTTTAGTTCATAATTAATCTTTCATCGTTATATTAACCTTGCATGATAGTTGGCTATTATATTTCTATTTTAAAAACAACTATAAAACATTTAATGCCTATCACATGTTTTGGCCATTTGAATTACCTTTATTGCACGTATTACTCTTTTCTTTTTCCAAAACTGTTTCAAGGTGATAGCATCAACACATTTTCGAATTTTGAGAATGCCAAAAAATATTTTGTGTTCATTTTTCTTTAGAGAACAATTTTGTGAGAATAAAAAAAAAAGGCCTAGCATTCTTGATGTGGTTAGAATTTAAGTTTACAACTTTTACTGTACAAATTAATAAAAATGTCATCCTTATATTTTTTTTTAAATTCAAAATATACTTTCCTCTTGAGTTTGTTTAAAAGCCGCCTATATATTAAGAGAATTAATTAAAATTAATCATTGTATAAAGTGTTAATTTAAAAATAATTATTATTTAAAATTTAAAATAAAATTAATTAAAAATACTATTTTTTGGCTGAAATTACCCTCATATTATATATAGACTAACTAAAATATCCATAAATATTAAAAACCTAAAATTTACTTAAATTTTAGAATAACTTTTAATTTTATTATTTGTATTTTTGACTAACGCTTACTACTGTCTCTGCAAACACCACCGTTGAGCGAAATTTCAACAGTCAACTTGAGGTATATCTTCATTTATTGTGTCCAAAAATAAATTATTGTGGATGATTATATATGAATTGAACATTGTTTACGATTTTATGATTTTTTAGTATTTTTTATTAATATTTAAGGATGTTTAATTAATAAATACAAATGTTACAATGTTATTATTAAGAGATTGTTAAATAAAAAAAAGTTATTAATAATATTAATACTTAAAATCTACTTAATTTATATTTTAATAGACATTATGCAAATAATAGTTAATAACATTAGATTAATTAATATAGAAATATTTAATACTATTTTTAGAATATAAAAAAATATGTGAAATTATTTAAATATAAATGACTTAATTGTATATGTGTGTGATTATATTTTATAAAATTATTGAAAATAAAGTGAACTGGTTACTGAATATTTTGTTATTTGAATATGATATTATTGTATCAAAAATTTGTAATATGAGTTTATATATTATGAAATAATTAATGCTATTAGTTAAGATGTATATCTTATTTATAAGTTAATAAATACGTGTACTTAACATTATTTGGCAATATTTATTTTTTGGTGAAGGTAGCTATATTTATATTGAAGAAAAAGGAGGAATAGCATTTTGAGGGTAGCGTAACATCATTGTCTCACTTGTGCATTGTGAAATTAAGTCGAGAAAAATTAACCTATCAATAACAGACACTATTTAGTCATACATGCTTTAGACATTTTTTTGAAATACAGCTAAATTTGTCATTTTTAAAAAACTTAATACATCATGTGAGCATGCACGAGGTGGATGTTAACTTTGATGATGAAGAGGTGATATGATTTGTAATTAGAAATAGCCTCACGAAATTAAGTCGGATAAATTTTACACTCATTACAGGATTAAAATTTGGGCTATTTTCACTAATTGAATCAGAGTGACCAACTTTAGAACTTGTATTTCAGTGAATGACCTTCGATTATATTATAGCTAATTGAAGAGATTTACACTGGAATGGACTTCGGCATAATAGATAGTATGGATGCAGTGAAACTCTCATTATATTTGTTAATTGAGTATACTATATTAGAGAAAGATCGTAGATATTAATCAAGTATATGGCTATTGCGGATTATCGATGATTTAAAAGTGTTTAATCGATATTCATGGAGTTTAGTTTCTTAGACACACATGTTATAATTATTACGTAATGTGTTAACCAAGAAAATTTCAGGTACTAAAAAGCGATCAATTTTGTATAATTTGAATGAATTTTCTATTGCATTTCAGGTATGAAACACTGATCATACTTACATTACTATAATAAATATTTTAAATTTTAAGTCGATTTTGTATACTACTATACTATATAATTATAATTATGTGTGTGATTTTGGTAGATTTAGATTTATGACGTCATTCCGACTATAGAAGGTGTTTTTTTATAGAAAAACAAATAATTGATTATCACATATATTGCAATGGCGATCGTTGAGGAAAAATGCCCAATCGGTGGATATTATTGATCACATTTATAGTCAGCGATTGGTAATATAGTTATATTCTCATTGTTATACTTTTATATAAATTATGTAATCCAAAATTTAAGATTATATCATTTTCACATATGTACCTGATATAATGCAATTGATCGAAGAAATAGAAGATGAGCGTCGACAGTCATATTTTATTGAGTTGGTAAGCATGATAGGTCAGCCATCAGTTGACCATGATTATGATGTACTCATAGACGATAATGTTACTCATTTATCATTTAATACATCGGTAGCATCTTTATTTAGGAGTAGACCCCGAAAGGTATATCATCATTATGAATATTACATTTTATAAAATGGTTTGCAATTAAAAAAAGTCGTATGTTCGTTAACTTGTATTTTTCTTTTTAGACTGCACACTATTTTATCATATTGTCGAGTTTAAGGCATCATAAAATATATGATCGAGGGCGATCGGGATTGATAATACATTAACTCGAGCTGAGGTGCCTCATACACCTCATGCATCGACACAGCATGGTCTACCTCACTAGTTTGATCATCATTCCTCTCTAATTTCGAGTTTTACTACTCTTGAAGCTTCATCAAGAGATGATGCATCCCACTCAGCTTAGATTTTTTCTAATCATATGGATGATATTCCGAGGACCAGTTATACTCCAAGTGTACATCAGTGAGAAATTTTATAAGAAATCGTTGTACTTAAAAAGAATTTTGAAGAGATTGTTCGTGTTCATGAGGAGCATACCCATAGACAAAAAGAGCATTTGGAATGACTAAAGGATGCTTTTAATAGTTTTATTCGTAAGACACAATAGTGAATGCGTTCGCATAGTTATACGAATATGGTGGTATGAATATTTTTTTGCTAATATATCTTCTTTACTTTAATTTATTTAACTGTAATGTAATTTTGGTACTTGTTGCTGTGTGTGTGATCACATGCATACCACAGAATGCAGTAAAAGTAACAAAATCACAAGTATAAAATAATATGTGTATATTTTTTATAAATTAAATAAATTTAATTTAGAAATACTAACTTTTAGTGATTTACTAATGAAGTACAGTATCAATAATATGATGCCTCTGAGAAATCAAATGCTTTTAATTTTTTGCTGATTGGCCACTCTAAGAGAAAGAATAGAGAGCTGAAAGTTAAAGAGGAAAATTAAAAATCAAAATTCAAATTAGGGAGGGGTTCTGATTCATTTTTATAAATACTAATGTGGCAAATTTTAATCAGGCCCTTAATTATAAATATCATTCAGATCCCTGCTTAAAAAATATCATTCAAGCTCTTAATTGTAAAATATCATTAGGTCCCTTAACTTTTAAAATTTATAAATTAATCCTAAATCTATTTAAATATCTAAATATTTATAAAATACTGTAATTTACTATAAATCACTATAAGGTCAATTTTTAAACTATTTTTTCTATTAAATAATTTAACGCATAAACTATTTACGACGTTTGGCCAAATAATATCTCCGAGAGTGCTACCTCTCTTACAAATATTATTTACTCTCTCTCGTAAATCTTAGGTTTATATTGTGACCTCTCAAGTTCACTGTGATGTTAGCCGTGAACTAAAATCAATCTCATTGACCTCATTTCAAACCATTCGAATGCTTAACGACTATGGTTGACATCTAGTAATATGCAATAACCCTTAACTCATAATGAAAAAAAACTTTATTGAACATTATTCTCAATTATAAATTTTGTGTGAATAATCTCCTTTCGTTCGTCTAATCTCAATCAAATCAGGACTCACGAATATCAAAATCTTTAATTCAATTTTATTCAAATAATCAGTCAATACGAGCTGAACTTGTCACTATAAACTCTTTGTATGACAATTGTAATTTAACCAAAGACTTTGTTTTTACTCGTTTATTAGTATCTGACTAGAAATTCAAACTTGGACCGAGTCAACGGTACCTCAAAATCTTTTATATTGAGTTAACAGATTCCATTTAACAATCATTTTTTTCTCAACATAGACATCACATGATCAAACTGACTTTTATATACAAGGCATAATTAGTCTCGTATTTATATATTATATGAACCATGTGTATCTATACCGATTAACAACTATGATGTCTTAGGTCTAAGGAGTAGTTATCACACCCATATAATTCAATGATGAATTATTGATGATATATATTCGTGTGATTCATCATAACTTTGATCACGTTTAAATAATAGTTTTCTAACTATTATTACACACTAATGTTCTAATAATATGATCGTCATATCACTTACATTAGTATTATCTCATGATATTTATCGAAGACATTCAGTGTGTCTACACTATAATATCAATGTCCAGTTGATATTGCTTCTATAGGAATATTTTAGACAATTTAATTATCTTGGATATTTTATATGCATATTCTATCATTAGTATGATTATATTAAAAAAAATATCATATATACATAAATTAAAACAATTTCTTTATTAATAAAATATGTGTACAATACATATCTTAATAGTAACTCAATACAATATACCCAAAATCGATAATACAAATAATTTTAGAGCATACAACACTAACATAAACTACCTTCTCAATCAATGTCAAAATATCCCAACAACTTCACATATTTATTCCCTGAACTTTTAAACATAACATCAAGGTCTATGATACGTTTCAAGCATTTGAGAATTCATTTTGCTGTTGTAAAATATTTTTCAAATGGAGAATGCATATATCTAGATAAAATACTCACAACAAACATAATATCAGGTTTGGTTGCTATGGGATATAAAAGGCTTCCTATAAGATTTCTAAACAAGCTTTCGTTAGCTTTTTTTGCATCATCATCTTTACTCAATTTTTCGCATGTGGATATTAGAATACTCATAGGTTTACAATTTCTTCAAGATATCATCTACATAATTTTTCGAACATATGAAAATGCCATTTCTTGATTGCTTGATTTCTATGCCCAAAAAATACTACATCAATCCTAAATTTGTGATTTCGAAAGCTTTCCTCTTTTATCCTTTAAATGATTAGATGATATCAAGATCTTCTCCTGTTATTAACATGTCATTAAGTATAAAGAGATTACCAGAATATATATATTACAGTATTTTTTTATTTAAAATATTATTTGATTATATTTTTTAAATTAACTCAAAATATTATAAATTGACAATGTAAATTATACGGATTCTAAATTATTTAATTCAATCCCATCTATTAAATATATAAAATGCAAATTAGATTGAATATATCATATTCTGAGCTGCCGTATTCTGATTTCTCTTTCCCTAGATCTTGCCACCTCTGAAACAAAATCCAATACAAGTCACAAGAGGATAACCGAACCTCTTCTTGCTTGCACTGAGTAGTCAAAGATTTGGGTTCCATGATTTTCAGCAGCAATCATCTTGGTGCCTTACCCTGCCGCTGCATTAGCTGCCGTGCTAACTCTTCTTAGATAACAACGTGGCTTTCCATGCACAAAATAGTAATGCTATTCCATCAGAAAAATTTTCTACGCTGATATGGTATCGGCTACTTTTATTCTTTACAAAAGTTAAGTAATACAGTACTAAATATTAAATGATGATTTGGAAACTTTATGACTGTTGAAGAAAATAATTTTCCCACAGTCGCGAATCATATTATTATCAACAAGAAATATTCTAAGAATGCATTGCATAAATTAAATAACCTGCATTTAATTGGTAAAGATATTTACAAGTAAAATGAATTCGATTCGAACATGGTACGACACCAAGCTGAAAACAAAAGCTTATTTTATTCCTAAAGTTTATGTAAAGACGATACTTCATAAATTTAAAAAATATCTAGAAAGTATAAACTCTGTTTGAGTTTATGAACCTTAATTTTCAAGCTATTATTGATCATGGGTATTTTTTAATTTTCAAGCTATTATTGATCATGTGTATTTTTTTTAGATCAAACTTTGGTTTTAAGGCTTTTCAAGATATTATTGATCATGTGTATTTTTTAATTTTCAAGCTATTATCGATCGTTGGTATTTTTTCTTTGACCAAACTTTGGTTTTAAGACTTTTCAAGGGCCGTGTTTCATAAGCCAAGAAAGTTGCTTGGTGACGCAGGGAAGTAGTGATCAGTCCATCAACTCCTTTGTCCTCTAGCAAAATCGGTTTATTCAAGAGGAGACTCATCCCTTACTGTATAACTAACTGCCATGCCTCCTTCACCCGATCTGCGGGAGTTTCTTCTCCCACAGGGGCAACCTGTCATTTGGTCTGTGTGAAACTCGAGGGAGGATGTCTTGATTACTATTATTTTTGAATTGAAGATAAGTTTAGATAGTTCAGTTTAAATAAGTCTGTTTTAATTTATTCTAATTTTGAGTATGTTTCTATTTGATTTACGTTAGGATAAGAAATTTTTTTTTTTTTTTTTCTTATTTCTTATATATTTTAAATTATTCATAATATAATTTCACGTGAAATTATTAGGTTACTGCTTGCAGCTGCATTCTACATCTTTTTTATTTCCACAGTGGTTCATCATTGACTCTTATTAAATAGAATGTTTGCCCCAAAAATCAATTTCAGGAATAAATTATTGAAAGTGACTTTCTTCACCTGGGTCTTAGAAGTTTGTTGGGTAGTCTTAGTCTTTAGACATTTATTTAGATTTATTTTTAATTGTTGCAATATTATTTACCTAAGTCTATAGAAATAAACTCACCATTTCAAATATTAATTATTTTATTTTTAATTAAAAATATAATTATACTAAATTTCTAAATTATTAATTATTTAATTTTTTTATTATCATGAATTAAATATGAATTATCTAATTTTTAGAGTTATAATCAGTTTTAAAATATTAAAATTAGTTTTCAAGGGGATAAAAATATATTAATGATTATTGATATTAAAGAATATTTTAAAAATATTACGGATTATTAAAATTAAAAATTAATATATTATTAATTAAACATTATTTTTTTAATTTTTGGTTATAATTAAACAAGAATTATATAATTTTTATCTGCATAATTAATTTAAAAATATTTACATTTATAAATTAAGAATAATTTTTAAAACTAAAAAAATTAATTGATTTTATTATTTTATAAATAAATTTATATAAATTATCTTTAAAATTAAGAGATTTTGTTATAAATTAAAATTTTATTTTTATTTTCATATTTTTATATTTTAATTATAAATTTCTAAATTATTTGTTGATTACAATTTTAGATTATAAAAAGAGTTACTAAAACTACTTCCATTTCTGTGTTTGGCTTGATGGTTAAATTGATTGTATTAGGTTTTTGCTGTCTAGTTCGATTCCCTTTCTCTTGTATTTTTTTAAACTATTTATAAAATTAAGAGTATTTATATAAAATTATTAAAAAATTATAAATATTTATATAAAAAAGGACCTGCGGAAAACTTTTTTATAAAAAAATTTATAAAATTAAGAGTATTTATAAAATTATTTAAAAATTATAGATATTTATATTAAAAAAAAGGACCAGACGGAAAATTTTCTCATAAATAAAAAAGGTTGAAGATGATAGAATATATGAAGACACTCACTATTATTTTTCAGCTATTATTGTCATAAAAATTACTTGAATAATCTCTCGAGAGACTGCTATGACTATCATCAGACATATTAATTTTAAGGCAAAAAAAAAAATAAAATGGAAAATAGTTTCTACAAACATATATAGAAAGCATAAGGTAAACAGCCATATGTAACCATCATGCTTAGCCACATTATTTATTTATTTAAAGCAGTGCTCGGCACTAACAGCAAATCAACTTGCTTATTAATTAACAGAACAGAAGAAAATGACTACATATTGAAACTCTGAAATTCAGCAACACTAAGAGTTTTGAAGGCATTCTGATTTAGTAGCTTAATTAGCTTAAGCTGAGCCTGAAACACAGACCCATTGACCAACGAACAGTGCATCACAGTTGAGATTTGGATTGATTGAATTGAAGAACTCAGTAGTCAAGCCGAAATTCTTTGTAATGTCAAAGCAAGTGTTTCCTTCTTGCACTCCGAACACTGAATCACATTCTGGGGTGGACTTCGCAAAACCAACTGCACGTTCAATATAAGGAACCACTTTATAAATGTGCCAAATGCTGTGGTGAAATTATATATATATATATTTTGATGTCTGGCATTGCAATACTTACCGGCAAAAGTGCGGCCTTCAGAAGGAGACACAATGAGGAGAAGAGCAAGGATCAAGGCCAAATTGAGAACCATGGATGCTTTGGTGTTTGCCATAATTAATTTGGTGTATTAAATTTATTCTCAATCTCTTCTGTGATGTGAATTCCTCTCACACTTACCCTCCAATTTATAGTTAAAGCTCAATGGAACAGACAAAAGAAATCGTTTATAAAATTATACGTACACAGTTAAAAGCCGGTTTCGAAATATTTTTACGTAATCTTTAACATTGTTATCCAAAGTAATTTAAGAAATAACTGGCGGAGAACACAACCAAAACAATGAGTACTAGTTAATGTTCTTTAGGAGAGATCGATTTCAGTATGAAATTGAAATATTTTTTATTCCCATCAACAAGGGATTTTGTCTCGTGAGCTGGTAGCTGCATTTACAATGAAAAAAAAGAAGGAAGGAAAAAGGACATTTTGGATCGGCTTTCTTTTCTTGTATTTTATTGCATAATCTTGGATCTATGGAGGTAGCTTTAATTTTGCCCACCAGTTCAATTAACATTACTCCCTGAAGAGACTTTTCAGAAAATTCTTCTTATTTAGATAATTCATCTTTCCTTGATTGCCCATGTATACGAAGAACATGTATATAACTATAATAATTAACAAATTGGATATATTGCTTCAAAGTACTTTCTTTTATTAATTATACTATAGATTTAGTATATTATTTTAATCATTGGTTTGAGGATTTATTGGAAGCGTCGTCTCCAATGTTCTACAAATAAAATAAAATTATTTTACCGAAGCAGCATTGTTGATCGCCGTCTGCTCATCATTCCCTGATCTAAAATATAACAACTGATCTTCATCTTTACTTCCTTTGTTTCGTTCATAAATCAACAATCTTCTTTTCAAGTCATAAACTACTGTACTTAACCTCTTAGGTGAGTTTCAGTATCTACAAGCTTATTTTCATTGAATTTCGATAGGGAATATGATCAGATTATATGCCAATCTCATGGAATTTGTGAGTATTTATTTAAGAAAAATCACTTAGTATATAAACATTTCGGTTTTTATTAAAACTTTCGTTTTCTTGCAGTTTAAATTTATATCTTTGGGAAAGAAGAGAATCATGCAGCTTTTCCCAGAAAATGTAAGAAATTTTTGGAACGGATGGGAAATTCGGATATTGGTTTTACTTAGCCTAACTTTACAGACAATTCTCTCCCTATTCGGTTCCAGGAGAAAATACACTACTGGAATTTGGTTAAGAATCCTTGTATGGTCAACATATCTGTCCGCAGATTGGGTGGCAACTGTTCTCCTAGGAAACTTGGCTACCAGTGATGTAAATTATGAAGAGAAATCATCAAAACCAAATGGTGAAATCCATGCATTTTGGGCACCATTTCTTCTCTTGCATCTTGGTGGCCCGGATATTATCACAGCTTACTCTTTAGAAGACAATGAACTATGGCTCAGGCATTTTCTTGCACTTGTAGTACAAGTTGGAGTTGCATTTTATGTCTTCATCAGATTCTGGAGCGACTCTGCTGTTACATTTATGGCTATTCCAATTTTTATTGTTGCAGGTATTAAATATGGAGAGAGGACTCTGGCACTCAGATACTCAAGCAAAGAGAAGTTCAAAGATTTCTTACTCCCATCCGACAAGACATCTGAACTGGAGTTTCTCTTACGTCCATCAGATCTGGAAAGTCAGCAGGAGGGATCATATATAGTTCAAGCTTACGTTTTATTCAGGACACTTGTACTTCTATTTTCAGGCCAAATTCTAAAGTTCAGGAAAGCAGGGGAGAGCTACAAATACTTTAGGGGACTGTCAGCACAAAATGCTTTCAATTTAGTAGCAGTTGAGCTTGGATTCATGTACGATTTGCTCTACACCAAAGCAAAAATTGTTTATACTGGATTGGGAGTCTTAATACGATGCTTTAATTTGTTTCTCTTAGTTTCTATATTAGTTCTTTTTCCAATCACCATTGAAATCCATGCATATCCCCTGGTTGACATCTTGATAACTCACTTCCTGCTAGCTGGTGCTGTTGTTCTGGAGCTTTACACACTCATTCTCTATTTTTTTTCCGATTGGACAAAGCTCTGTTTGTCCGATAGCAAAAAGGAAGATCGCCCTTGTATTCTTTTTGCCACCTTTCTTTCTCATCCATGTTTAAGCAATCACAAAAGGTGGTCAGAATCTATGGGACAATTTAACCTGATAAGATTTTGCATCAAAGATAAATTTCCCCGTTACAGGTACTTGACTTGGGAAGATGTGAGTGTTGATTTACAGAAACTGATCTTCACAAATCTGATGGAGAAAACTGAAAAAGTATCTGATCAAGAAACAAGTCAAAAGTTACTGGCTCATAGAGGTGATTATGTACTTAAAAAGTATAATATACAAGATCCTGAGATTCTATGGTTAACAGCTTCAGCAGCTTATGATTGTAGCCTTATTGCTTGGCACATTGCAACTGATCTTTGTTACCTAGATGACATCGATCAACACTGCAATGGAAATTCTGAAAATCTTCACCCAAGATGCAAAATGAGCAAATCCTTATCAGAATACATGCTGTACCTTATGGTTTTCTGTGCCAGAAGGTTTTAGTGACTCAAGGTATATAGAAACCTGTAAGGAAGTCAAGAGTTTATTAGCTCACAGTCCATTGAAGTTTAGAAGCAGATTAGCTCTCAATATTTTTCGTGAAGGAGTTAATGATGTTTCAACATTGAAAAATAGAGTAAAGAGCGATCTTTCAGTTTTCAAGCCTGGATATTGGCTTGCCAAGCAATTGCAATTACTGAAATCAGAGAAAGATTGGGATTACGTGAAAAAATGGAACCTGATAAGTGAAGTTTGGGTGGAAATATTGTCATATACAGCAAGTCATTGTGCCTGGAATGTGCACGGACTATACCTGAGGAAAGGGGGAGAGCTGCTCGCTCATGTTGGCCTTCTTATGGCACATCTTGGATTAAGTTCACAAAACGGGCTTTCTGGATGTGTGGAGCAATTTATTGCCAATGACTTTACAGAAAGAGCAGAGAGCATTAGTCGTTTGCACAATTTCTTATACGTGATTGAAATATTGATTTCAAAAAGGAGAGCTCGGTTGTAGTTTATCTTTTGATCGCTATTTCTTCCACAAACAGCTAGCTCCAGTGTATCATCAATTTCACTTAAGCTTATTAGCAGTTATCTCTAATCGGTCGACGTAGCTCAATTGAGGATCTGCTAAATACGAGTTCGTTTGTTGAATTATTGGCGTTTGAGAAAACCTTTTAGATTTGATAGTAACCGTATTTTATTCATTCATATTAAAGACATGTTCAGGTTAGGCAAAAACATAAACGGATACGAATTTTATCCGATTTTTAATTTTTGTTCATATTTATATCAATATTTGTTTATTTGCATATCCTGTCACTAATATCTATATTTTAAAAAAAATATGAATATCCGTATGTACAGATATTCGCCGATATCTATTTTTGTTTGAATAATTTAAAATTTTTTAAATTAAATAAAACTAGTACAAAAGATGAAACTGTAGCACAAGCGACCAGCTACATTAACTAACCAACCTACTAACTTAAAAATTTTCTTAAAATCAACATTGTAACCAACAACAAAATAAAATAACAAAGTCCACAAAAATATCATAAACAAGAATAAAAACCTAGGGATAAACTAAAAATTTGTAACTTTATTTCAAATTTTAAGATTTTTGATTAAAATAACGCTATTTAAAAAATAAATAAAACGAACATCTATTTACTTATTTTATAATATTTAAAATATTTTTTTGATCCATATTTAATCTGTTTTTAAAACGAGTATCCAGTGGATGGATAAAACTGTCATCCATGCTACATACCTTCATAAATAAAGAAAACTAAAATATTAAAGCAGATCAACTAATTCATAATTTGGGAAACTATTTTCATATTAAAGTGTGATTGATTCTCATAAATTAGATTAGAATCTTATTTATCATTCCTTTCGTAGTTTCAAGGATAACAATCTCTTCACGTTTAGGACACGGTTAGTATTGAGATGCTATACCTTTTAACTGTTAGATGGAAGCATTAACTGTAAAATAAAAGTAATAGGTGTTTGGTAAATAATAACTTGCTGTCATATAAAAGTCCGTCTTAATCATTAAAAGTGCTTAAAAGACAGAAAGTTTATGTATCATTTAAGCATTAATTATACATCATATTTAGTCTTCACCACTCAAGTATATTGATCAAATGGCATTAAAAATTATGTTACAATTTATATAAACAAACTACAATATCATTGATCCTGCACCTATATACATAAAGGGTATACGGGAAACAAGGCTTGACAAACAAATTCCTCTGAGAAAACCAACATTTTCACTTACTATTCCAAAGTAATAATTATGCCATATCTGGACGGATGCCTCAACAGATACAAGGTTTGTTATGTAAATTAACATTCAAGGAATCAAAGAGTTCAGCAAAATGAATTCCAAAATTGCATACTCTTGGAAATTAATATCTCAGTATGCTAATGACAACAACTAGAGCTTCTGACAGGTTAGGATCTATTTCGTTAGAGCCTATTAGCAACATCACAAAGCAGAAGAGAAGCAATTTACCTTACAATAAACTGGGGCAGAAAAGTTGAGTTCTATTCACTGTACTCTGATTTCAATATCATACGTATGTATTCAGTTCGACCAGTGAAATGTAATGTATCTAAGTGGATGCCGGCGGGTTGAATTACATGCTTCTGTCACACAGTAAGAGATGCACCGTTGTCTGCTCCAGTGAGATTGAGTATCATTGTAGCAGCCTTCAAAGCCCTGATTGAGAAATCAAATAATAAACAATTGAGGGATTGTATTAAAAAGAATTCAATAGCATACGATCAAATAGCTAAGGAAACCTCACTTGATGTAAGTAGATTGTTAAATGTGTATGTTTTAACAAAAATAAAATGATTCTACTTTTATTTTTCTGCTTTTGTAAATGAGAATTACATACCAAGCATCAGGTGCCTGGTATAAAGCAGCTGAATTGCCAAAGCATGAAGCAAGCATGTCAGTGTTTATAACACCTGGATTTAAAGCAACAATTGCCATCCCATCGGGCACCTCCTTTGCAACTGATCTCGACAACCCCTCAACTGCCCATTTTGAAGCACAATAAGGTGTGACCTGTTAAAATACATTAAGCATATTAAAATTTATTGAAACGGAAGTCCGGATGCCAAAGTCACCAGACATGGAGAATAGCAGAGTGAAATGAGGCCATTGCAGAACCCTAGATGTTTGGATAAGTTAAAAAAATTAAAACATATCAGTGATTAACATGTTTACATAAGCTAAAAATTGTCAACATGAGCATAAGAAAATTGATCATAAATCACAGGGATCAAATTGAGCCACTTAAAGAACTAAACTGAACCTTGAAACAAATTTGAGGGATCAAAATTGTCGTTTATGCAAGGAAAAACCGTGAATTTTCAACACACTTGCTATGGACTAAGTACGCACAATTATAATAATAAAAACGGTATACGTTAATTCATAGTATCCATATAATTAAAGAAATTAATGCATGTTTGAAAGGACGTACAATGGACATGTTAAATTACCAGAGCAGCACCAGATCTTCCCCAGCCAGAGGACATATTAATGATGATCCCTTGCCTTTTGGGAATCATCAATGGAATGAAGTGACGCAAGACATTTGCTATCCCTTTTACATTAGTATCAATAACTGCATCAAATTCTTCCACGGGAACCTCCCAAATCTTGTTATTTTTATTAATTGTACCTGCATTATTTACTGGAAATGTGCTTGTTTGTGTTAGTTCTGTGGGCAGAGAGCTTTTCAAAAAGGAAGAAGGAAAAAGGAAAAACAATAGGACAAATTCTACAAAGTAAATTAATTTCAATCGAATTCAAACAATACTAAATTGTAGCACAAGCCATCAAATATTCAAGTTACACAATATTTTTGATGCAGTAGATAATTTCCATAAAACATTCACGGGAAAGTCAATTCAGAACCAGAAGAATCGCTTGGAGATTTGAATCTATAAGTCAGCAAATTAAGATAGTAAAATCTGAATAAGAAGTGGACCAACATAAATCCATAGATTATGTGTTCATAAACAAAAGTAAATTACATTCCCAGTCAAAACTTATTCTCATCACCTTGAACTCATAAACTGTTAATTACTCTTTTCTTTTAATTTCTAACTATGTATGTTTGTGATATGGTTTATCATCATTAATGTGAGGAGTTTCATAATAATTCCTTGCTCTTACTACGCAACAGAAGTATTTAATATATATTAAGGCATTAATCAATGGGTTGAAATGAAAAAAAAAAATTCTAAGATCCACCACTTAAACTGACTCAGAAAATCTAGTTGATTTTATGATAAATTCTCAAATACTAACAATGAAAACCCACCAAGCCAATCAGTTCAAATTAAAACCATGTCAAATTGTTCTAACTAATTATGCCAAGGATAGACAATTAAGCACATAAAAAAAAAATGTAAACAAATCACATACCTATAATATCAGGAGCACCCTTTTTCTCCACCACAAGGCGAGCTAATTCTTCCACGCTGCTATTTGACGTCTATAAAGCAATATCAACACCATCATGATCATTTCCCACAAACCTTCTTAAAATTCCCAAAACAAAAACAGAGAAATTACCAAAATCAAAAACAATATATGCAATGCGCATAGCAACTCCTATATCCAATCCCGTTACTTCTCTTCTGTAAGAATGTCCATAAATTTTACCCTTCTTTTCTTACACGATGCCATGATTGTGAGCTGATACTACTATGCAGCTTATAACTTTTCACATCATCAACATGATAACTACAAAATAATTTTCTGCTTTCACTTCTCTAAATTTAATTTTCCCCAGTAGAAATACTTACAATAGAAAAATACATTCTGTTGCAAAATTAGACAGAATTCTCCCGAAATTCAACAGAAATTACACTCAAAATTCCATTAAATTGATTTAAAACAAAAGAAAAAAAACTCTCCAGATGAAGCCATTAACAAAAAAAAAGAGAATCCCATACAATTTATAGCTAAAGCAATTGCATTGTTAGCATTGAAAATAGAAATAAATAAAAAATTATAAATAATTAAACTAATAGCATAAAATTGAAGGAAAAAATTTCCTTTATTATTATTATTATTATTATTATTATTATTATTTAATGACAAAAAATTACAAAAAACTAGAAAAATAAAAATAAATAGGTTTCCGGTACCAACCACATCGACATTGAGGAAGAGATGGTTGTCGGAGTTTGGGAATTCCGACTGGAGTGAGGCAAGCTTCTCCTGTGTGCGGGAGCAGCCGATTATGGTATGTCCTCTCTTCGCAAGCTCTAACGCTAGGGCTCGCCCTAATCCTCTGCTCACTCCCGTTATCAGTACTGTACGTGAACCACCCATCGTTGCAGCCATGACAACGCGAAGACGAGTGTATTCGTATTCTCGCCTATAGATTTCACCCGCTTTCCCGGTGGAAATCAGTGGCATATATCGTGTACACGTCTCATATTAGTCTGTACACGTGTAAGTGAAACACAAACAATCGAATATTACAAAATAATTTTTTCTTAGAGAATAATTACAAAAATTTCATACTAAATTATTATTATTATTATTATTATTATTATTATGTGATAACTAATATTATTTAAATAAAAATTATTAATGTATAACCAGATGTTTGTATTTTTCTAAAATGATCAACATTTTGTCTAGTTTTTATATAATTAAGTGCAGTAATGCATACAATTAATTTATTATAACCAACAACGTAATATTATTGTATTTATAAATTCAATTTGATCTAAGTTGATTTTTGCAAATTTATGAATCAATTTATTTTTATTTTTATTTTTTACTTATAACTCCGCCAGACTCTCAAGTTCGTAGCTAATTCTTTTGATAATTATATTTCATTTACGTTAGTCCTAAACGGAAATTCAAATATAAATATCTATTAAAATATTGAACTCAATCCACAATAATTAAATTTTTTAATTTTTAATTTAATATTTTAATCCACTAACTCACTAAATCCATTAAAAGTTATTAACAAACTCGGTCCCATTGAATTCTATGAAAATCATTTTTCTTTCTTTCTAAAATAAATTCAAATAAAACCAAATAACACAGTCTCTCTAGCTTACAAATCAATATCTTTCTAGCTTTCCGCCCCTCGATTTTCGTTCTCCATAGTTTATTATGTCTTTTACAATAAGAGAATGGATTTCTAATTACCTGAATTTAGGAACGTTCCAACTATAATTCATAAGAATTCGGCATTAGATCGCCTTTCGTACGGTGTAGCCAAGTTATTGTTCACAACGCAGGCTAGCACCGTCCTTAGTCCATGTTAGTTTGGTCTTTAGGCGTAATGGGCCTCTCACTCATCGTCCCCACTGTTAACTAGCGTTAGGAAAAGTTTACGGAATCGGGGACATTTCTCAAAATAGCTGTTCCTTCTCACATGAAACCACCTGTTTACCGTAAAATAATGATGATTGTCAGTTAAGGTCATACATAGGAGGAGGAGGAGGAGGAGGAGGAGGAGAAGAAGAAGGCTTTAATATTTTGTCTCGAGGTGTTACTTTTAAAGCGATCTAATTCACACTTTTTTAGATTGTTAAAATTTTATGAATAGATTTAAAAATATTTTAAATTAATATTTTTTAAATTATTATTTATAATTTAAATTCTAAATTCAATTAATTTTGAATTATGAATCACAAATATTACTTAATGTTATTTTATAAAAATTTTTATTATTATTTGTTTATCATCTTAATTTATGCACGGTTATCTTCATTTCTTATATATAATAACAAGTTAAAAAATTTATTTACAAAGAAATTAAAAAAATTGTTTACAAAACTCTTTTTTTAAAAATGTTAATAAAAGATTATAAAATTGATAATAATTAATTATTATATTATTAATTTTATTATGTAATTTAAATTATGAATTTAAATTACTTTAAATTGTATTTATAATTTAAATTAAATTAATATATAATATTTTAATAAATTAATTAGATTAGTAATATATTTTTATTTGAATTCAAACCATTCACGAGTTTATCTCTAGGTTAAATATTCTAAAGGTTAAATAAATAATTTCACATTCTATGTTAAAGATCTCTAACGTAGCGTTGGAGGCAGGGAAGGAGTACGGCGACCATTTGGTGAACCTCCTTTTTAAATTATATTTCGCAAATATCTAAGTTGATATTTAACAGTCGCTTTCTTCCACGCCCCAAATTTTCTGGTAAAATTAAGGTTGCTAGCAAACCAAACAGAGTCTTAAAAGTTTTGACGACATGGATGAATCAAATCCTGTAGTAGCTGGAAGTTCGATGGAGAAAGGAAACGGGACGATGCTGAGCAGGAAGGAGAAGAAGAAGCTGATCAAGAAGAAGAAGAGGAGAGAAAAGAGGAAGGAAATGGCGGAGAAGGAGAGAGAAGAGGAGGAAGCAAGGGCGAATGATGCGGAGGAGCAGAGGAAACTGGAGATGATGATGAAAGAAGAGGAGGAAGAGAGAGAGAGAGCGCTGAAGGAATTCGAGGAGAGAGAGAGGATTTGGATTCAAGAGATGGAGTTGAAAAAGAAGGAAGAAGAAGAAGAAACAAGGAAGGTTCTCGAAGAAAGAGAGAACGAAGAAGAGGACCAGAAAAAATTACAGGTCTGTTTTATTTTGGTTCTTTATAAAATATTTATACGCATATATTTTGTTTTTCCTACTTGGATTCTGAGAGAACTATGCACGAGACAGTCTGGTTAGAATTTTGTGTGTTTGGAAGCTAGGAGAGTTTGAGAAAATGTGAAAATGTAGGAGAATTAATTATGTTGACATTTAGTTATGCTGTTTTTCCAATTCAATTTTATATTAGTTTTGTTGTTTGGATGTTGAGAGAATTATGCATAGGACTGGTTTGGGTGGTGATTTTGAGTGTGTGTTTGGCTGCTGGGAAAGTTTGAGAAAATAAAAAAATGTAATAGAACTGGTTATTTTGTTTTCTGTATTGAATTTTGTTGTAATTTTTTTGTTTAGATGATAAGAGAATTATGGAGAGAGCAGATTTGGCTGGGGATTTTGTGTGTGTTTAGTTGCCAGGAAAGTTAAAGAGAATAAGAAATGCAATGGAATTGGTTGAAGCTAACTTTGAAATCAGCGATTATTTTTTGGATTGAACAAGGTGTAAGAACCCTTGGAATGTGAAATATAATGACTTTCAGGTTGAAAAGGAGAACGATTGTGAAGAGGATGATGATTGGGAATATGTTGAAGACGGGCCTGCAGAAATTATATGGCAAGGAAATGAAATTACTATCAGGAAAAAAAAGGTCAGAGTTCAGAAGGATGCGAACCAGCTGAGTGGAAAAGAGGTAATTTTACATTTATCAGCAATTACATTAAGCTAGTTTCTATTTTATTATTTGGTCAACTTTCAATTTTGTTATGGAGCAGACTAGACCATTTAGGTTGTTATTTGTTTGCAGGATGCTGATAGGCCGACATCAAATCCTCTTCCCCCACAATTAGAAGCTTTTGCTGATTACCAGAATGCACAGCAGGCATTAGAGAATGTCGCTCGACAAGTGCCCAATTTTGGAACTGAGCAAGTATGCCTTCTGTTTCTATCTATCTCATATTTTGTATGTATTCTGATTATTATTTCCCTTATCTCTTTTATATTTGTCTGTTGATCATGATGAATCATGCTTGTATATATGGTAGGATAAAGCTCATTGTCCTTTCCATTTAAAGACCGGAGCTTGTCGGTTTGGTCAGAGATGCAGCCGAGTTCATTTTTACCCTGATAAATCGTGTACTCTACTCATCAAGAATATGTATAATGGTCCTGGCCTTTCTTGGGAGCAAGATGAGGGGCTTGAGGTCTGTAATTGCTGTATCCTGTGAACTCTAGCAACTTCTATAGTATTTTATGGATGTTGGATTCATTTTATCAGTGTTATCCTTCACTTATGGAAGTAGGTTTTCCATAATTTTGAAGTTGATATAGCAATTATAGACGGTAGCTTTTCTGAGTTCTTTCAGTTCACATTTTAGTTGCTCTTCTTTGACTTGATAAAATCAGAGGCTTAAGGTTTCACATCGATGGAGGTTCATGGTGTTGACTTTGATTGGGTAGAAGTCAAAAGCTATGAGCTATACTGTATCCTACTTGCTGCAAATGAGAGTGGTGGTTATGAAATTCTTTATATATTTGTTTCTCTTAATCTTTGTTAAATTTTATTTTTACCAATCTTCTCTTCATTCTTTTTTCTTCTCTCATTTCTTCGTCTCTTCTTCCTTTCCTATTATATTGTGAAAGAAGTGAAAGTAATGCATTCATTTTATGGATTTTTTTATTTTCTTTAGTTTTCTCAATATTTGCAAAATTTCACAAGTTTGTGTGACTTAAAACTTTTGTTCCTTAACAGCCAGTAGTTTCTCGTGCAATATATATATCACTGGTTTTTGGAGCCGTTCTTCTGATAATGGTCATTACTGTGGAAGGTTTGGAATATTTACAGCAAACCCTCCTTATCCACAGATGCTGTGCTTCATTTTCTTTGAATGTGTTGGGGTAAAAAACAGTGGAAATGAAAATAAATTCTTTGATAGATAGAAATGGCTTCTGTAGTATAGCATGTGACAAGCGCTGTTTACGTCTATGATGAGGATGAGAAATTATCAGTTTTTAAATGAAGATGATAGTATTTTAAGTATCTCATTGCCTAGTTGTAGCATTTGAACATTGTGGTCCCTATAAATGGAAACTGTGGTTTGAAATACTCTGGGAAAAAGAAATTCAAGCAGATGAGCAATTGAAATCGATAGCTACCGCAAAATGGTTAACATTTATACGGGTTTATTTGCTGCATTCGCCTGTTTTTGCTTGGATGCTGTGGTAGAAATATGAAGGGTGGGTTTAAAAGTATGATGCTATGAGTATTTTTACAAGTTATTTCACCTTCTGTTCATGTATTAATGGACTTTTTGAATGCCAAAATAAAGCAATCTTTGTTTCCATTAGATTCTTGATTCCTCTTTTATTCCTACGCTCTTAACTGGCGAGTTTGACTCTTAAAGCTTACATTGTTATTGTTGCAAAATCTGTCTATTATCTTTAGCAGTAGCTGAAGTAAACCCACTACTACCTTGACTTGTGAATGATGTGGGGTTTACTTCTTGGCAGACTATGATTTCGTACTTTTCATTTAATTTTATGTTTCAGATGTTGATATATGCAAAAGTTTTTCTTTGTTGATTTGCCTCTCTGTTTTCAGTATACAGATGAAGAAGTTGAACGTTTTTATGAAGAATTTTACGAGGACGTTCATACTGAGTTCCTGAAGTTCGGAGAGATTGTCAACTTCAAGGTTGTTGACCTTCTTCTGCGCTTGTACTAGCCATTGCTGTCTAGGAGATACTCAAGTTTCTTTAATTTTTTTACCTTTGCTTTTGCTCTTAATGTTGACAGATATGATAAATGTGAAGAAAGCTAGTATCATTTTCTTATCAAGAATTCTTTGTCTTCTCTGATTAATTGATGCTCTATGGACATTATAATTTGCAAATTTCTTGTACACTTTTTGGTACAGTCAATGGTTATTCTGTAAATTTCAGACATTGTATTTCTTCCTTTTTATACTTAGATTAACTACGTAATTTGTGCAGGTGTGTAGAAATGGTTCTTCCCACTTGAGAGGAAATGTCTATGTTCACTTCAAGTTGCTGGAATCGGCAGTCCTTGCTTATCAATTTGTCAATGGTCGCTACTTTGCTGGGAAACAGGTACTTTCTAAAGAATTGATGGAGCCTACTTTCTGCTTCTTGGAGAATGCTCAACTCTGTGTGAATAGATCCTACTACTTTTCATGTTTCAGAAAGAAATTCCTGAGCACATGTATCCTGTCATTTTAATCCTTGTTGTCTTGCTGTCTGCATTCCCGGTAATTGGTGCCTGGTAAAATGAGTTGAGGTTTAGTTATTGCTGTTAGGCTTAGGATTGGACTTATCCAATAGAATTGAGGAGCGAAGCTTGAAGTATGTGTTCTTGAAGGTGGTATTTGAATCTGTTGACATGAGAATTGCTACTTTTTATATTTCTTCCATTTGATTCTGAGAAATCCAATGAAGATGGGTTTGGGGACATTCTCACAAATTGTAAAATGATAGTTTCAATTTTTTTTATTTTGCCTTGATGTGAATGGGGATGTGATCATGTAGTTTCTTGGTGTTTCAAAAAGCCTCAAGGGAGTTTGAGTTTTCCTGTGGATTGATTAAATTGATTGCCATGAGAGATTTGATTATTTTTCTTTTAAGTCAAAGAGAAGACTGATTATTGAACACTGGGAATGATTTAGGGGGTACTTCTACCACCTTAAGTCATTGTGAGGGTGAATTTTGCAGTATACTTTCAGGTTTATTTGTTCCATTTTTCTGAAGAATGTCTTTTCCTCGTTTTCCTGTTAATTTCTGATATAACTTTTTCCAATGATATTTCAGCTTAATTTATTATGCATCATACTAAATTTACAATATCTGGATGGGGGTCTCGACAGGTCACTTGTGAATTTGTTAATGTGACTAGATGGAAGGTTGCCATATGTGGGGAATATATGAAGTCAAGACTAAAGGTACAACCAGTTGTCTTCGCAATTATACTTTGTGTGGGATATACATCTCTAGCTTTGGCTCTTTTCCATTATGCTTCTTACAGTGACATGAGTTCTTTTATTTTTATTTGGTCTTTGGTTGTCGATGAAACCCTTTTTATCTTTCCATTTTATGATTCTTTTGACATATTTTAACAGACGTGTTCTCGTGGAATGGCTTGCAATTTTATCCACTGTTTCCGTAACCCTGGTGGGGACTATGAATGGGCTGATTGGGATAAACCACCCCCAAGATATTGGATGGAAAAGATGGCTGCTTTATTCGGTTATTCTGTTGAATCTGAATACTGGAAACAGACTGAAGAAGATAGCTTGGGACAAATTAGGAACTCTAACAAGATAGATACAGCAAATGCAGACGGGTATGCTGCTGGTATTTATGAAACCGAGGATTCTAAGTGGATTGCTTCTCATTATTCTTCTATTCATTTGTCATTTTTTAGTATCTTCCCTTGTAACTCTGTTTTCTCACAAGGGATGAATAATTAAAAAAATACTCTCACAATAAGAGTTCAGAGAAGGATATCCAGTTGGTTTTGTGGTCCCTTTATCTCATTCAACACTCCCTAAGAAAGTCCAATTATTTTATTTGTGGGGCATAACCATGTTGCCAGTATTGCTAAAAAAAATAATTAGGTTCATTATTGCAAGCCTAACCTTTCAAGTTTTTGCTAACATTTATCAGGTAATCTGGATGCTGCCTTACTAATTTGTTCCATGATTACAATATCCATCACTTTGTTAATTTTTTTAATCATAGATCATGCATGTTAAAGCTTTTTTTTATAGGATCTGATGTTTGCTATTTATGAAATTTGTGTTGTCTGTGATTCTATCTAACATTGTGGTTTAGTCTCACTGTTGGATTGGAAGAATTTGTTGTCTTAATATTTTCTCTCTTCTGCTTATGCTCTGTCCAGGAAGTCATCTGGTTATCTATAGTTTTGTAATTCTGTATGGCAGGCATCGGTACAGAAGATCAAGATCCAGAAGCCGTGACAGTGAACATCGTGTTAGGGAGAGCAGTCGCAATCGGAGGCACACCAGTGACAATAGAAAACGAATAAAACTTCTTGATGAGAAATTACACGAAGACGGTACAGAGTTGAAGGACAGTCAACACACTGAAAACAGAAGTGATGAGACTAATTCTGATGGAAGTTGGTCGGTCAGGGACAAAGGCAAAGATAGAGATAGATGCCATGGTCGTACAAGGAAATACATAAAGCATAGGAGCAGTGCCTCAGAAAAATCAACTGATTATTATATGGACATGAAGAACAGAACCCATGAAGCTGATTCTGATTGCAATTGGTCAGACTGGGAGAGAGATGCAGAAACTCATCACGTTCACACCAAGAAGAGTTTGAGATACAGGAGCAGAAGAGAAGTACCGGATGATGGATGCAGCAAGAACAGAACTCTTGTAGTTGATAGAGATTGGCGGGACATGGACAGAGATGTAGAAAGATGTCATGGTCGTCATCTGGGTAAAAGGTCAAGAGACGAGAGCAACGAAAGAAACAACACTGGATCCATCGGGGAGTGGTTGGATGGACGCAGAAGCACAGACAGATACCAGAGTTACAAAATAAGAAGCTTGGATCGCCAGAGCAACAGTTTGAAGTTTATAGATGAAGAAGAGTTTGGCAAGTATAGGGCATATTATCCTGATTCTTGTGATGATTCATTGGATAGGGACAAAGGACACCACAGTCATAGAAGGAAATACTCGAGCCATCAGACTGAAGAGCCAGAGATATCAGCTGATCAAGGTGAACCTACCAAGAAGTTGAAGAAGAATTGTCACAACAGGAAACCTGAAAGTGAGAAATCTGATGATCCCCAGAAAGGCAAAACAAACAAGGATTCAAGTAGAACATCTAATTCAAGAAAAGAGAAAAGCAGAACTGATTGTAGGCTTTCAAAATCAAAGGGAGATCATGAGTCTAGCAGTTCTGGCAAATATGATGAAAGATGTGAAAGCATTGATGAGCAGGATCGTTGGAAGCCTATTAATGCTGAAGAAGATGAATAATTAGGGGAAGGACTAATAGAATTTACGAATCTGCTTGTGATGATCCAATTCAAAAGTAAATCCGTCCGGATCTGTCATTAAAGCAGATAAAAAAGGGGGCATATATGGAGAGTTTCAGGAAAGTAATGAGAATAACAGATTAGGTAATGCAAAACAGAGATCTCATGGTCATAGACGGCATGATAAGCAAAAATATTTGTGAAAGCAGGAGGTTAGTAGAGTTTTTTACTCAAGATTAGGGGATAAATCTCTCTCTGTGAAGCTGAATATATAATTAGCTTCCTGTATGTACTACCACAGAATCGTTCAGAGGTTGGAATATTCGTAAAATCTATTTTGTAGTGTAAGAAACGATGAATTATAAGGAACTTTAGACAAATTTAACCTCTTGAAATGGCTTAGAAGTAGCAAGAACATTACTAGCAATTTTGTTTTCTAATGCTTTTGTTCCTAATTTCTAACATGTGTAGCATAATTGACACAGTTTTCATGGATTCATTTTCTGATCTCAGGCAATGGTTTGTTATTTTTCATTTTGAACAATGTGTTTGGTTTAGCACTACCATGGAAAGCAATAAAGGAAGCAATTAAGAGCTATCATGTAACAACATAACATTGCTCTATCAATGTAGTATGTATAAGTAGAATCTGTGAAGTTTGTATATGTGAATGGAAGAATTTCGTTTTTCGTCACGAATTTTTTTTTAAGCATTTTGTGATGTTTATTAAACTTTTAACTATTTGCACACTATATATAAATAGCTGGGTTAGTGAGTGTTGAGTTTGAAGGGTAAAAATGCTTGAACATTTTGTTAGATCAAAAACGAGATGCAGAGGAATCTTAACTTTCAATTATCTTTCTGCAACTTGAAGTGATATTTTTTATCATGAGATTTTAGTTACTAATATTTGTAATAAAAAGTAATATTTATTTTTTAGGTAAATTTTGACGGAGCCAGGGAAGATTATGTTAATAAAAATAAAAGAAATTATACTAATAGGAAGGGGGCGTAGTGAGCATTGCCTCTCAATATATTGAACTCTATAATACAACTAATGAATGCAATGAGGAAATATAAGAAGAAAAATGCGCACCCATTGGATGTAGTCGAGTGGGTCCATCTTGGGGGGAGGGGTTCGGGCATT